>VOQK01022032.1:13093-28964 GCA_015052645.1 Benitochromis conjunctus
CTACTACTGCATCAATCAATTCAAGGACACAGGGTCCCGCCGACCCCCTTTATAATAGCCATTGGACCCACCCGCCTGCCTCCGCACCTGTACCCACTCCTCAGGTGGAACGGCTGGTGCCGGGCAGGTGCCTGCACCCATTCCTGCTCTCCAGAGGAGGGCCGCTGAGCAATCTCCGTGTCCACCACCGGCTCACTCACCTGCTCAGCCGGGGCCGGAGGTCGGGGCGCGCGAGGGACCAGCCCAGTCGAGATCGGAGGTCGGGGTGCGCGAGGGACCAGCCCAGACAGGGCTGAGGTCGAGGTGCGCGAGGGACCTGCCCAGTCCGAGGTCGGCGTGCTGGTTTGACCAGCCTCGCTTCCACCTGAGGCCAGCACGCTCTGCGGGCCTGCCTGCCATGCTGCCCTGCAGCCTTGGCTCATGGCCGCAACTGCTGCGCTGCCACCGCTTGCCACGCAGGTGGCCTCCAGACCAGCTGCGTCGTCACCGCTGGACGAGCGGCCGGCCCCTGATGCCACACATCCCTGCCGCTGGGCCACGGGCTGGGGATTCCGACGTTTGGGGCCGATTTCCCGTCCACGTACAATTGCACAATAGTTGTGTAATTGTTTCTAAATGTGACATACACTGATGCCACCTCATCTCCTCTGGGCTTGATAGTGTTCACAGCTGATAGAAACAATGGACATGGGGTGGATTGGCATTTATGTAGTTTTTCTAATATTAGTGACCACTCAGAGTGCTTGACTACAAGCTACACGTAACCATGCATTCATATAGTGCTTTTTTTCCTCTTTACTATACACTATACAAACACTTTATCTCACATTCATAACTGTACTGAATCACTAGTTAACTTGACAGTTAGCTTAACTGATAGCAGAAACTCCAAAGCAAGTCATACCTTATTTTACTTCACATTGTCCCATTTGTTTCCTAGTGCGAGCACCACAGTGAAGGCAGCAGGCAATATTCTGGATGACATTGGCAACATGTTTGATGACCTGGCCGACCAGCTGGATGCCATGTTGGAGTGACTTCCCAGCTTCTGTGCTGCACACAGAAAAAGTTCCTGTCTGAAGGGAGCAGCAGACAGACAGACCAGTGAGCACAGGGACAGAGAGAGGATCTTAGATGCTGGGAAGAACAGAGAGCGTGGAGCTCAGCACTTCCTGGGGTCTAAGATTAATCAGTTTGTGAATATCCTGCACAGCTTTTCCTCTGTTTTTGAACGTGAGCACTTTGCCTTAGGACACACACCTGGGAAAGTTATTGGAGGGAGAACAAACAGCAGCCTCGAGATCAGCTTCCAGAACAGCTTCCCAATGTTGTTCAGTATCTTATCACTTAAAGGGAATAAGAGTCCATTGTATCCATGTAACCTGTGTATATACAGACAAGTGTCTATGTATGTAGTCAAATATCTTTTTACTGAACATATTGACCTGTAATTATATTTATACTTATAAATATTTGGGGGTTTTTTTAACCAAAAGAGTTCCTATTGGCTGCTTTAACTCATTCTATTGTGTATTAGCAAGATGATCTAATATGTATATTTTGCTGCTTATAGTCTGTGTAGCATGGGGAAATGATTGTTTAATATAGGGAAAGAATCATATTTCATAAATGTACATTGGATTTGAGTGGAATTGTTTTGACACAAGTGTTTTTTTGTTGTTCTTTAAAGCACTGTTACTGTCAGTAAAAACAGATGCTGATCAGGTTTTGAAGTTATTTAGTAACAGCGGAGAAGACTTCAGAGCTCATCTCAGGCTGCTATGGTACCGTAAGCATGCTGTTTCCAAAGAACAGGAGATGTTTGTTTGTTTTTTAAAATCATTTCACAGTGGCCAAAACATTTCATGGAAGGCAACCTTCTGAAAGAACGTGTTAAGGAATTCAGAGTGACTGAACATGGAGTCCTCATTTGCTGCCAACATTTTTAATTGGCTTATTAACTGATAGTTATATATTTTCAAGTTGATATATATTTAAATTAACAAACTCGATGTTAATTTGACATCAAATTAGAGGCTTTTCATTTTTTTTAAATAACATTTAATAATATGTCTCTCCCATTTTAATTTCACAATCAGTTGGTTTAGCATTTACTGTTTCCATTTTTTCGTTCAGTGTTTAAATGTTGCAGCAGTGTTCAGACTGAATCCCACAGAGATCCCACGCAGCAGAGGTTTACGTGCCAGATTTCTGACAACATTTAGCAATGAGTTGCTTTTGTGTTACACTCTTTAAATGCAGTATAGGCTCACAAAATAGAAACTGCTTGTTGTTAAAGAAGAAAATGGAAGACTGGGATCAAACTGGTTTATTATTTGTAGAAGTGAGCACTTTGAGCATTGTATTAGTTAAATTACTCTGGCATACTTGAGCCTCCACAGAAAGCAGGGACCTGTCTCATAACTGTAAATAACCAGCAAAGTTTGATAAGAACCTCAGTTTGGATTTTTGTTCTTCTGTTTGTTTGTTCTCTGCTTGTTCCTCTGCTGCAGTGAAGACATTTGTCAGCAGCAATCAGCAGTTTCACGCTGTCTAATTAAATATGTTGTTCCTGAGGAATTATTCCAGATGCTAAATCTATTGTAGCACCGACAGTTACTCCTGTACCCATTTTTCTCTTTTTCCTTTCACTTTAAAGTTCTCTTTTAGCTACTGACTCAATACTTAGCTTACTATCTCGTAGAATATCTGTTTTTGAGCCATTTTTGTTTAATTGGGTTCTTTTAGAAAAGTTTCAACCACCCTTCAACCACCTTTAGTCTTCCTACCTTTATTCCTCTGCACTCCTTCATTTTAAAACTGGAGTCAAATCTGTCTCCCAAACCTTTGCTGGGAACATGGTAAATTGAAGCTGGCATGTTTTTACATTTTTTTCGATACCAAGCATGTTAACATTCATGCAACAGCTTTTTTCTCTCAGTTATTTTGCTCTTCTGTGTTGTTTATTAATGTTTCCTTCTGAATTCTGTGTCAAACCAGAAATAATTAAAGGGATTTGTACCGAGGAAGTGCTGTTGTTCTGCTTGTAACATGTAAATGTCGTCAATATGAAATATGCATAAGATTTTTCATTTGTTTTCCTGTTCTCATTCAGAGCTTTTGATGTGCAAATACCCAAAAACTATTAATTTAAAGCCATATATTTGACGCATACATTGTTTATTGTTTACAGCTAGAGCCCCATATCTGTACATTTAGCAGCTTTTTGTGTTCAGTCACATCTTGTGGCTTTAATTTGCATAAAATGATATACAAGGCTAGTTCATGCAACAGTCACCTCATGTCCCTTAAGGTAAAGACAAAATCATTACTACTTTTGTCTTTCTCCACCAGTATGTCGCTTTTCTGTGGCCGGGTGGCTTAATAAAACAAAAAAGAAAACCCTGATTGGTTATAATAAGAATCACCATGAAAAGAGGCATTATATGCATCATTTGACTCTTCTGCACAGAATGATCTCCAATCAGTGACTTAATCAGATGATGTTGTTAAAAGGGATTAAAAAGAATATCAAACAACAGCATAATGGGCAGTTACGAATAAAAATAGATTATTGCAGCTCAGCTCACTGAGCAGTAAAATAAATACTTTATTTCAAATGAATGATTTTAATTATGATTATTTTTAAGGTAATGGCTGTACACATTAGCGCTCTGAAACTGGATACATTTAAACGTCAAAGGTTACTGTCCCATAACCTAATAAAGACGCAGACATTGTTTTAGTTTGTCGGCAAATCTAAAGTATGTGTGTTTATTTCGAGTAGGTGCAATTGTAGCAGTTTAAATTTAGAGTTAGCAGAATATTCAAATCAAGTGCAAATACATTTATAGATTTCCTGCATCACCAGCTAAATACATGCACATTCCAATTCCAGTGGACCTCGACTTTTATTGTTAGTGCCTAAAGTCAAAGGTGACAACACACTTTTTATATTTTCAAATATGGCGCCCTATGATGTCACTATGACGCCATAACAGGCTGACGTCAGCACGTTGTAATATAAATTGTGGAACATCGAGGTTTTAGTATACCCCTTCCCTTAAGGGCGAGTTCTCTGTCAGTGCTCTTGTTAAACTTGCTTCATAGTCGGCTCCTATGTAGTCTAAAAATGAGGTAAATACAACCAGAGATGAACGGAGATGTTCATCCCACAATTCAGGAGGCGACTGCTGTTGTGGTTTGGCGCTATATGAGACAATCAATTTATGTTGGGCAACATTTCTGAATATAAACTGTTAATGTCACCCCTGTGATTAATATTTTATTTCTACCTCAGGAATTAAGTGATTCCCACTGAGCTGCGTATGTTTGTACAGCCTGTATAAAACACAGTGAGGCCACATAAAGGTGAAACATCTAAGATGTGCTTTCTTGGACGTCTGCAACACCAACATCTGCTGTCACATTATAAAGCAGCCCAGTATAAGTGCAATCACATTCTTTCACCATGCTTGTCTTTGCCTCAGTGCTTATGGATTTTTCTTCACATCCTTCTTTGACCTCATGACATTTTCCATTAAAAAAGGAAATTTTGGACTGTTCTGATGGAACGCCAGACTGTGCACTGAGTATAAAACAGGTAAAACTTCACCAAGCATGGGTTCATCACCCCAAATGGCATTCCCCCACCATCGGATCCTCGGTTATAATAGGAATTTCACAAACTCTGCTTTCCAATCAATGTTTTCAATGTTGAACGTGTGCATTAAAAACCAGACTGGGTTCCATTTTATTGATATGCTATATTTTATCAATGTTCATTAGGACATTCTACAGCACAGAGCCATCGGTACATTCTCTATATTTCCATCGGAGTGAAAGTGTGTAGGTGACACTCAAGCTTTAAAATTCAACAGACTTCAGCAGAATCAACAAAACACAGAACATTTCTTTTCCTTGAGTATACATTTGTGTGTATATACAAATTTATCAAAAGCCACATTAAAAAGAAAAATAATCACCTGGTTTGATTCACAAATCAAGACAGAAAACATGGAGGTAAAGATGAGTAGACAGACATGCTACATTCTTTCTAAAATGTTCAGATTAAAAATCATCACTTGTCAACAATTGTCAATAATTTCTCATTCCTATGCCCCAAAATTCCTTTCATGCTCCTTTTTGTATGAGAAAGTGTACATTGCTAGTTCTCTTCTTGATATATTAACATTCATTTCTGTGTGATGCTGACATTTAAAATGTCATTCAAAAGTTAAGAAGTCACAGAAACCCTAAATTAAAACAAATAAATCATCATATAATACTGTTTAACATGTTAAAATAAGCTTGATGCCACATTATTTTTCAACCAGAGAGTGGACTGATTATTTCTCTGGATTCGCCTCTGGATGGCAGTACAGAACCACCTGGAGGACATGAGGACGCCCGTGGTGTTTATAAGTTGCTAAACAGTTCATTTCTCTTGATCCAGTCCATGGTCGGGGCTTTCTTGGCACCACGCTTCTGCTGGGCTCTTTCTTTGGCCTGAGCTACTGTCAAGGCGAGACCCAGGCTGTCGATCGCTGGGGCCGGCTCTGACCTCGAAGCCCTTTCAATCTAGGAACACACACACATATAAAACACACATATATTCAAACAAGTTCGTTATTCTCTGAGCTTTAAAACTGTTCCAAATCTTTCAGTGGCATGGAGACAGTACCTCTGAAGGTGAGGAGCTGTTTGTTGCTGCTGGTAGGGAGCTGTTGGAAGAGGCACTGGAGACTGAAGAGCTCACAGATACTTTAGGCTTTGTCTGCCGAACACACCGCACACACACACACCACACACACACATTCAAAAGGGTCAGTTGATCCAAAGTACAAAACACCATCCGGAAAGCATCTCAGCTTCAAAGGACGTCAACATTTCGATGATGCAGAACTCGACTCTTTTCAAACCCATCGGGGACTCGCAGTTTAGAGGTGGCTCATTCCAACTAGCTGCTCATTATAAGCCTTTTTGAATTTCCAGCGAAAGGAAACTTCACAAAAAAAGCAAAAACAAAAGCTGTTTGAATTTTGAAATAATAGGCCACTAAATATGCTGGTTTAAACGAGCAGTTAGATTTTTACTACATTTTTATGAACCTTGTTTGTTTTATAGATGCATTTCTATTCTTTGTAACGAATGCTAACGTTTGTGCTTAGGGAACTTTTTACATTTAATCTTGACAAATATTTTGGGCAAAAGAAAAAAAAAGATCATATTTTCTCATTTCTAAATATCCTCATTCAATGTTAGACGCCAACACCTCAAAGTCTGAACATTTCTATTGTTTGAACACATTTTTCATTCCAGATGGAAGTTTGCTTTTAGTGGAACGTCACCAGATAAGACCTCGATTGTTAAAGAGATGTTTAACTCGTTAACAAAGGCTTGTGTCCTGAAGACTAATTTTTGAGTGTGTTTTTTAAAGTCAGAAATGACCATGCCAGTAGAATAAAGAGCTTGGCATTCTTTGATTTTTGAGGACTATCATCAAAAATAAACACAATACACCTCAGTTGTCCAGTCCGTGTTTTTACATCCAACAATCTGAAGGGAAGTACAAGAATACAGGCATGGTGCATTTTTTCTATGAGAATAACACAAACATTTCTTTTTAACTATCAAGACCAAATGTGCTGGTGGAGAGAGGGCAGTGTTTGAACCTCATACAGGTACTGTACCACTCAATATTAGGGCAAGAACTCATAATAAATAAATAAGTTTTGCAGGTCTGCGGGCTCTTACGGGGAGCTTGACAGTTTACTTCTGTTGGGGTGTCACCAGCAGGGGGGGGCAAAGACTGTCTGATCCCTGTGTGTGGCTTTAATCGCATTCAGAGGCTCAGTGCGAGCAGTCGTCTGTCTGGGCAGACAGTTCAGGGATGGGCACATAGCCCTGCTCCTATCTGAGATGCATTCTGGAAAAACCTCGTCTATGAAAATTTTGCCTCCAGTGTGGAAGCAGCTGTTTCTCTAAAAATAACCTCAGCCAATGCTGCACATGAGCACGAGCCCTCTGCTGTAAGGTGTCTTCAACAGACGCCCCTACTAGGATTCCATTTACACTAATGTGACTTAAAAGCCTTTTAAGTTACTGAATATCTAAACAGGACTATTGGCCATCTGATGATAAAAGGCACACTGGAGGTCAGAGGTCAGAGTGAGGATTCATGCTGCCATGTTATGTAACAGCTGGTGAATGACTGATTGTTTGCTACAGAAGTCTGACTGGATGTGAGAGTGTGTGAATGTTGCTTGTTAGTCAGCTCATTAGCATAATCCTCAAATTAAAGCCATTGCAATCCCATGATCTTCTACTCCTGTTGCCATGGTGAAGAGGTCAACCACAATGTCACTAGTGAGGCCAATCCACAATTCCCATGTTGTCACTGTGTGTGTGTGTGTGTGTATAGAGGTAGTGGGTGGTGTTTATTTTGATGACTGAGCCTGTGCTAATTAAAGGGGCATTGCACTGGTTTTCTCAGGCTGAGGAGAACTGAGTCTGTTACATTTTGAACTCTCTCTTTATACTGTGGCAATCAGCAGTCATACATATATACTGGATATGTCTGAAGTATCTGTCACACAGCTGTGTGATGTATATGTCACACAACTGCATCCTGCTTCCCTCTCTCGGCTGCTTAGTGTTGTCTCTCCAATTGCAGAAGACTTGTTAATATTAATTTCAATGCAACATCCATGATCAATTAAATGTAGAAATTCAAAATCCTTCAAAATAACCCTACTACATACAAACATGTACAAAACTGCACTACGGTACTGTTGGCACAAAAAGTAGCATGCATAACTGAAGTAATGCAAATAATCACGGGACAAAGAAGAATCAATCAGAGCTTTAAATAGAACTCAACGCAAAAACATCTTAAAGTGCAGGACCACAGAGAGCCACTAGGGGGCTATTTTCAGTTACTCCCTTATCACAAGTGGTCACCAGAGCTCTGCACAGTTGGTTTGGCAGATTTTTACACCAGATGCAACCCTTAAAGAGAAAGGTCTCTGCCACTGGATTCAAACCAGCGAGATTTCACCTGCCAAGCAGTTATATAAAACACTGCACTATGGACCAACTTTCAGTGCCAATTTACTTCCATTCCAAAAGAATACACTGCTCTCATGAAGTACTAAATGTATTTTGTTTATAACATTATGTCTTTGTGATTTTTTTTTTAAATATCTACCTAATTATAGCATAATGTTGCAAGTGATCATCATCACATCAGCATCGTTGGGGGTGTGACTGGCTAAACTGTCTAGTTTGGAATGATTGACGAACATCAATAACTTTGAGTCACGTGCTCACTGGTGTCATTCATTAGTTTTGTAGTCATAATCTTGGAGTAGACAACACACTCTTAATGTTCTTTAGGTTGTTTAACTGTGATAATGCTTTATTCTTTTGGTAAATGTAGAAAAAAAAATAGCCATTTAAAGGGCATCTAGTGGTGAGAACAAAATTATTAGCATCCTATTAAAGTGCATTTTTGTAAACAGCATGTGATATTCAACATAGCATTTCTATTATGTCTGTGTGTGTGTGTGGGGGGGGTCCCTTACCTTCTCTTCTGACATTGGCTCAGGAAGAGGTCCTTCAAGAACAAAAGGAAGCAAAACAGAAAAGTCCTCATTTCATTTCACTCAGTTTCAAATCATTTTCCTCGTAATATTTTATGTTTTGTACTTCTGAATATAGGAAACATAGTACAAAGTGTGGTACCACTGATGTGTTCCTCAGTGGGCATAACATTGCATCTCTGGAAGAATTCCTCTGCCTCACTGTCAACCACCAGTAGTCTGGTCTCGTCTCCTCCAGCCTTTATGGCTGCTACCACCTCTGAGTGCTGCATCCCAGCCACAGACACACCATTAACCTGAAGAGACAACAGGAGAAACTTAGGAAAGTGTTCTTATATTCTATAATCATCCATTTTCAATGTTTCTCTCCACAGACCCAAAGTTATTGCATGGCCCACTTCTTATAGGAAAACAACCTTATTTTAGTTTTTTGTTTATGATTTTTACGTGTTATAAATCTGTAAATTAGCAGAAACAGTTTGTGTCCAACTTAAACACAAAGACTGAAAAAAATAGTGACACTGCATAACCAAAGTGAAACAGAAATGATCATATCTCAGTGTAAAATTGTTGCTCTCTAATATTCTGTTATTGGGGGCTACACACTGTCAGTATCTGGAATAGGGCAGAATAAATGGCCTACACTTGGCTAATTTCTATGTAGAGACTGAAGAGAATAAAGTGACAAAAATAAAAGTTCATTTTCATTTCAAGGTGGCCTTTGTCAAAGGTCTGTTGTTTCCCAACAATAAACATGTCCAAAAAATATAACTTCTTATGGTGCACCCAGTGAGGTGAGACAGGCGGGGCTCATCATTACCAAGACTTTTTTATTTTTCACAGACTTGCTATACCTGTGGACATGTCACAGCAGAAAAAGCTAAGGTGTAAAATACTGAAATATACTGCTCAATAAAATCACAGAAACACTCAGGGTAAGCTTATAATTGATGAAATTACCAACAGGTGCACTACATGGGCAACACTGAGCAGTGGTTTGACTGGTGGAGGCCACTGACATCTTTCCCTCTTCATCTTTTCTGTTTTTTCACTAGTTTAGTATTTGGATAGGGTCAGGGTCACTACTGGCAGCATGAGGGTGACACTTGGATCCTAAAGGGGTTTCACCGTCTCAAAAGCATGGAGGACATTCCAGGAGACAGACAGAGAGCCCGGTGTCCTTAGCCCTGTGTTAGCTGCCTGGTATGGTGGATTATGGATTTGCCATAGAATACTAGAATTGGGAGGTCCCCCACTGTGTTTCTTACAGATGAGAGAGAGGTTCACCCTGAGCACAAACGTAGAAGTGTCTGGAGAAGTCATTGAGAATGATTAATGTCATTCAGCATGGATGATTTGATGGAGGGTCAGTGATGTCTGGGGAAGCATATCCATGGAGGGACGCAGAGACCTCTCTACAGGCCAGGCAACGGCACCCTGACTGCTATTAGGCATTGGGATGAAATCCTTGGACCCATTATCAGACGCTACAGTGTTCCTCCTGATGCACAACAGTCCCTGGCAAGAGTATGTAGGCAGCTGGAGGATAAAGGAATTGATACGGCTGACTGGCCCCCATGTTTGCCTGACCTAAATCCAAAAGAACACCTCTGGGATATTATATTTCGATCCATCCGATGCCACCAGGTCACACCTCAGACTGTTCAGGAGCAATTTTGCCTCAGACAGTCAGAAATATTATAAATCTGATCATTTATCAGTACTGACACTTGTGAGACTTCACCAGAGCTGTGAGCATCACAGCAGGTGTGTCAAAGTAACTGAGGATAAAAGACAGAAAAACATGAAGGAGATTTTCCTGGCCTGGCTGTTTGTAGCAGATAACCTTAAAAATATTCTGCAGTAGAACAAAAACAGAAGAAAACCATGAATCAACATATGAACATTACCTGATGCTGCTGAAGTGAAGCAGAGCAAAGTTACAGAGGTTTGATTAGAGACACAGCTAAGCGTTTTGCAATTTGGCATCATTTTAAATGTTTACATTTCTTCAGTACTGAACAGCAGAAATGAGACTTTCTTGTAAGAGGTCATTTTTGAAAGACAAAAACTAAAAACAACAACAGCCGACAGAGCTGTACACAACGGTAGACTGGTGCGTAACAAGCAAGCGAATAATGCAGAAAACAGAGATTTGAGATGGGAAACTGTTCTTGAAGTACACTGAGAGAGAGAGAGAGAGAGCTGAGCAGGAAGTGTGATTTTATCGTGATGGAAGCAAAACAGCAAAGGTAAGAGCGAATTAATGACAATGTTTATCAAATGTGAAGCGCAGTTTTGATCTTCTTTTGCTGCTGGTTCAGTGAATTTTGGTTGGAGAGTGACAAAACTTGCAGCGTCAGAATCTGTGAGTTGTCGGCTTTTAGCACCCACAGCGTGTCTGTGTACGTGCCGGCGGGTGAACGATCCACGCTTTGTGTTTACGTCTTTGTGTGGAATCCATTTACCTGCTCTCATTTACTGTTTTAGCTGTTTGGTGGTTGTTGAAATTGTTTTGTGAGATTTAACCTGAGATTCTGGTGTTTCTGGCAACATACATTTATATTTAAAAAACGATTCAGGATTTAATGAATCGATTTTTTAGCTTTATTCAAGCTAAAATCGATTTGAATCAGAAAATCGATTATTGAAACCCACCCCTATTTTTGAGCAATGTATACATAAATTTGATTTAACTTTCAGTATCCTATTTTTACCATGCTCACTCTTTATTAGTACACCGTTATTACTTACTTTTTATTACTCTTTAATTACTTTTAATGACAGAATGTTTCAACTTGACGTGCCGTGCTCAATGACAGCGACAGAATTTCGCCAGCTATTTCCTTTGGCAAAATAAATTGTTTAACTAGCTGATGCAGTTATTAAAATCAGCATGAAAACAAACCCTTTATTATAGTTTAGCAAATTAAAAAAGTTTAGGTAAACACATACATGTTTCAGACTGTGTGTGAGCTTTCACTATTGTCTGTTATCAAAGATATTGGTAATGCTAACAAAGCAGGCAGCTCATTTCCTCATTTGCTGCTCTTACTAAATACAGAATGAAAAGCTACTGTTTATTTAACTGACTAAACAACCAATTGGTTTACCTCATTGTTCTGCTATCAGAACTCCTTTTGAGTGCATAGCAATTAGTACCTAGCATTTTATGTCATCACTGACAATATCTCAAAATCTCTGAAGTGCCCAAGGGAGTGTGTAGGTAGAACATAGGGTAGATGCTATAAATAACTTCTTATTTATAGTCAAGCACGACTAACTATGTTAAAAGCACTCTCAAATAAATAATTTATATTTTTTGGTTTGGACATATATGCACTTATTTTCTTTAGATTTCCCTTCATCAGCTCAGTCACTTGTTCCAGATGGATTACACTGTCTAAGAATTTTTTTGGTGCAGGTCGCTTAATGTGGAAAGAGAGTTCTTCCTCTCTACAATTGCCAAGTGCTTGTTAAAAGGAGATTGGTTGCTGGTGTTCTGTCTCTAATATTGTAAGAACATACCTCATACCTTTAGATGATTGCTATTGTGAACTGGAGCCACATAAATAAAACTGAATAAAATGAATCATGAAATTTTAACACACGGTGGAGAGGTCAAATGTACACTATACAGCAACATGCTATAGCAAGAGCATCATTCTTTTTTGTTGCATCCATCTAACAGTAAGTTAACTGGCTTACTTTGGCAAAGTGTTTGTTTGGACAAGTGGAAATACTCAGATTCACTGGGATTTTATTCAGGAACAGGATTTTAGGCCACTGAGCACTGTCTGTAAACTGTCACTGCCCACTCACACAGAGGACTACATATCAAGTCAGTGAACTGTCATGACAATGGAATGACACCCTAAAGGAGATTAATGACATGGATGATGGCAAATGTTGTGTCATACTACAAGGAGCGGTGTACAAGAATACTCCCAGAGTTGAAACTGATTAAGCACCCAAGGAGATAAGTCACTGAGGAATTTTTGTGGGAGGAAAATTGGAGAAGGGAATCTTTCAGTTTCACCAGCTCCCACACAGGAACATCAGCAGATGGTACAGAACACTCTGCTTCACAACCTTGATGTGAACTTGCAGGACTGCCCACAAGACTTCCAAAAATGTGACTTTGTAAAATTCAGCTTTTAAATCTTTACAATAGCCCAAATGTAGCCTCTCTCTCCCATGCATGGGAGAATCCTGAGTGGACTGTTTGAGAAGCCTGTAATTCAGCCAACAGACATGTTAAGTAGATTAACTGTAAGGGATTATTGTCTCCTGCACACAGTTAATGAGGCAGAGAATACTGATTTCTCCTTTACATCACATATAAACACAGAAGCTTCTTAATAGCTCAGCTTCTGCTAATATTTCTTTCAGTTTCTCATTTGCACACTAACATAATAGGATTACAGCTGATACATATATGGCCAACACACACACACACACACGCACACGCACACGCACACACACGCACACGCACACAAAAAAAAGTTGTTTACCTTTCATTATAGTCACCTTGAGGCAACAGTTGCTGTGATTTGGCACTTTTAAACCATAAAATGACCCTTTTAATCTGTGGTTGTGATTCTTTTGCACAAACAAACTGGTTCTCCTGAAGATTCAGTTTTTTCTAACTTTTCCTAATATGCCATCTCAAAGAGCTTTATCACAATTTACCAAGTTTTGCTATTTCAAATCCTACAATTACGCACAATACCTTTCACTTTCTGAGCTCACTGGTCATAAATTTAATTTACAAAGTCACTGGTCAAAGAACATGGATATCTGAAAAAGCATGCGTGTGTGCGCGCGTGTGTGCACGTACCTGGATGATCTTATCCTGCGGCCTGAGACCGGCTCTCTGTGCCGGAGAATCCTCATCCACAGCTCTGGTGAATTGGCCTGGTCTTGACTTCTCACTGTGCAGGTTAAAGCCATAGCCACCGGGGCCCTTCTTCAAGTGGCAAAGACGAGGCCGGGGGCCATCTCTCTCCTCCTACACACCATCACACATACACATGAAACTGTGTGAGAGTTCAGCATAAAGTGTAACAGTTTACTCTCTTAACATACATATTCATACACATCGGTGCCTGGTCAAAATTAGTCATCTGTTCCTCTAATTTTAAACATAAACCTGTCACAGTTATGAAGAAACCATAATTATAATACTCACAGCAAGACACAGATATCAGGTGTATATTTTTAAAGTATTTAACATAATAATTTATACTTATGACTATTTAAATCAAAACAATCACAGGTCACAATTCAAAACAGAAAATTATGAGATACTGATTTTAAAACTAAAAACCAAGTTTACAATTATCAAAAAAATAAAAATGGTATCGATCCATGGTGAATGGATTGACACTCATACATACAAACTCATTACATACAAGTCATGTAATTAGAAACACCAACTAACCCGACCCCACTAACTGCATATCTTTGGACTGTGGGAGGAAGCCAGAGAGAACCCAAGCAAACGTGGAGAACATCACAGACATCAAACCCAGGACCTTGTTGATGTGAGGCAACAGTGCTAATCACAGCTCCACCGCTGCCCAACAGCCAACTTCACAGGATGTAAAAGCATCTTTACCGCTTGATATAAAAAAACAATAATAATCACATTTTAACATTTAGCACAATGCCAATTCATTCTTATATATAATTTTAAAATTCTGACTTAATTTTTTATGAAATTTTTACATCAGTCTAGCATACAAGTGACACTTTTAACTCTCCGTTATTCATTGCAGAGAATCAGTAAAAGCAGAATGCAGAAAAAATCGTCTATTTGTGATTAGAGTATGTGACAAGGTTTCAGCATAGATTCCTCCAAATGTGGCATATGTCAACCTGAGACGCCACATCAACACAGTTCCTACATGTTTGTTCTATACTGCAAGGTTTGGGCATCATGCAACTATTGACATACTGCAAACATGAAGCTTCTTCAAATAACATCAACTGAGACTACATTGTGTTCATGCATAATGAGGTAAGATTGGTAACTGAATGAAGCAGTAACATCCTGGCTCTGCTGCTCAGGCTAATCCTGCTGTGACCTGTGCCTAGTTAAGTGTTTAATCCAACGTATGTTCTTGTAATACTGTAATCACACATGTGCTCCTGTGCTGACATCATGAACTTTATATTTATTACAAGGCTCTTGAATATGATTATAGATTTTCCAATACCTCACTTTCTCTCTTCTAAACATTCACTGTGAGTAAACATAAGACATGTTATTAATTAATAGAACATTTGAATACAGACTTATTACTTATTTACTTAATTTTCAAAGTCATAATTATAACATAGGCCACAACTTGAACATATTAATTAACTTTCATGAGAAAATCTTTTAAATAATTGAAACTCCAACTATATTATTTTAATTTTGCTGGCCATGTCCACCCCTTTGTGACCACAGTGCACCCATCATTTGCACCTCAGTGGAGACTTTGGTACTAACGATAATATTTTATTACAGAGAACAGAACACGTGTAGGTCTTAAAGATACTCCGCCACAGCGCTTTGAATCATATCTATCAAACAGACAGTTTGGATTTGGGAGACAGACACTCTCTCTACTTTAACCTCCTAAGACCCGAACTCGTTCATGGCATGCATTTTTAATTTCTCTTTGCTATTTGGGCTGATTGGGACCTGATGAATGTAAAAACAAAGAATCACCAGATTTTTTTTTTTTTACCTGATTTTTGTTTCTGAGAAAAATGAGATCCACATATGAGGACATTTGTTTTAAATTTCGATCGAACAGTGGCAGTATAATGTCCTCGTAAGAGGATATCAGGCCCTTGTAGAGCAAAATTTTGTATTTTGGTTTAGACAACCCAAAATGTGATGTCCACATATGTGGATGCCAGGTCCTAGGAGGAGGTCCTAGGATTAAGCTTAAAACTTTCTTCTTTGATAAACAGCTATAGTGTATAGTTAAGGCTGGATCAGGTGACCCTGAATCCTCCTTTAGTTATGCTGCAATAGGCCTAGGTTGTACTGAGTGTTCCCATGATGCACAGAGTGTTTCTTCTTCACTCACATGTCTTTACACATTACTGCAAATTTAATCATTATTTATTATTTATCTCTGGCTTTTGTTTTATCTCCCTCGCCTCAACTTCAACCAGTCGCAGTGGATAGCCCTGCCTGAGTTTGGTGTTGAGATTTCTTTTAAAAAGGGAGTTTTTCCTTCCCACTGTCACCAAGTGATTGCTCATGG
>VOQK01022048.1:8721-20474 GCA_015052645.1 Benitochromis conjunctus
GTTATTTAACCAACATGCATCTGAGACTTTGATCAGCTGTGACAAAACCAGGTTTTCCACACCACTTCGCTGTCAGGCAAAACCAGATCCTGTAAAGGTAGAAGAATTCAAAGGGGAATGTGGAGAATTAATATCACTGTCTTTTCTCGTGCGGCACAAAGTAAACCATGACCAACAAAGCCCAGAGTGTAAAAACTTTCGCATACTCACTGAAGTGTGGAAAGATATTGTTGCAGCTACCAGAACAGATGATACGGACAAAATGATAGATCTAGTTGCTGCTGATGAAATCCACCCTCTGATACAACCAGTCACTCAAAAGTTCAGAAGGTGCTTGAGTAAAGCTTACATCATCTGTTCAAAATCGTCTCCTGAGGCAGAAATAGGGCATTATTCTCTGAACCTAAAGTCTTATACAAAAGCTTCCTCACCAATACGGCAGTACATGGATGTCATCTTGCAAAGACTCTTGCATTCTGTCATATGTAATACAGATGTACAGTACACTAAATCAAAGATTATGGCTTTGTGCAGTCAATTTCACCACAAAGTCAAGGATGCTGAGAAGTATGAACAGAAGGCTGAGCAAATCTCATATGCAGTGAGCATGAAAAAACAAAGCGCTTCAAAGATAGCCTTTGTTGTTCATGCAGATCCTGAAGAAGACAGTTTTGCAGTATCTTTTCCTTTTAACAAGAACATATTTGCTGGGAGTTTACCAATTATGTACAAAGATTTGCAACCAGATGATCAACCATTTTACGATGAAGCAAAACACAGTGTCACTCTTAAATGGAAAAGACGGATCTACTCAGCTGATGCCATGCAAATCCACCAAGAGCTGAAAATGATGGCAGATAGTCGTCCTTGCATTGAGGTTTCATTAAGAGTATGGAAAGATATTATTGAGGCAATTGACAATGGAAAATTAGATCATGCAAAGTTTCTCATAATGCATGCTGATGATTTGAAGGAACTGGAAAAACAAGCTGTTTTGCCTCAGTCCTCTGAGAGTAGCTATACTCAAGCTGAAAGGTGTCTCTCTGAGGAGCAAGAAATACCAGAGATGCAAAGTGAGCATTGGGTTGACATCCAAGTCCAGTTGCAGCCAGGTGACATCCTACAGGTCCAAATGACATCAGGAATTAAAAGAGGCTATCACATGCCCAGTGTTCAGTTGGTACACATTAAACCAAAGTTTGAAATTTGTGTCGACCATGTCAACAACCCTATCACGTGCTTCTCCGGATTGGCAGATAATCCTTCAAGGACTTATTACACTGATACAAAGGAGTATATACGGATCTGGAAACCTTTGTGTAAGATGGAATCTGCTGCCAATGCAGTGAATGAAAGCGATAGCATTATCATTGAGAACCTCCGGGTAAAGTTTAACCAAGAGTTGGAAGGCATACTCAAAGGAAGCTTTTTCTTACCGCTACAATGGATCAGAGAATGGGCCATTGAATTCAACCTTGGAAACTGCTTACTGTGCATACGGAAAAGAGGTCTCAAACTGGAAACTTGGAACGTGGAACATTCCAGCCTGGTAGACCCAAGAGAGTTCACATGGATAGCCCATGGTTTCACAAGTAATGCAGAAAAATTGAAAAATGATGGAAGTAAAGTGGAATTCTATGTCAGTCACCTGCCTATGGAGACCATTCCTGAATGTGTTTTTCAGAAAAACACCAATTTCACAGTTGAAATCATTCCAAAGCTCATCCCTGACATGTAAGTTCAATTGTAGTTCAGTTTTCTATTACATTGCTTACTGCTAGATAGTTGACTTTGTTTTTCAGTTACACATTTTCTTACTTTGATAGACACTGTTTTACTTCTTTATTTCTGTAGCCGGAAAGAAAATGCTGTAGTCAACATTACATCTGCATGTGACTTTGTTAAGGCTATAGCTCTAGGGCAGCGCATTCCAAGAGAGGGTATGTCCATCATTCATCAGTAAATAGTTTGATACTTATATCCACATTAGTTACACAGAAAATTACACAGAAAATTACAAGCACCAAACCCAGAATTTAAAGGTTTTGCATTGTCTTTCAGTTAAATCAAGCTTAAATTTTGTGAGGAAAAACTTAAATGGACTGCCAGAGCTGAACCAGAGCCAGCGCCATGCAGTAGATAAAGCTCTAAATAATACCTTCACACTGATACAAGGACCCCCTGGTAAGTGTGTCAACTTGTGTACCTTGATGGTTCATATTTTCTGCAAAGTCTTAAACCATTTGCTTTGCCTCTTAGGAACTGGAAAAACAGTAGTAGGTGTGTACATTGTGCACAGTTTTTTTGAGCACAATTTGAAAAACAAAAGGAAATGGGATGACCCAAAGGATAAGGAAAAGAAAGAAGTCATTCTCTACTGTGGACCATCCAACAAGTCTGTTGATGTTGTAGCAGGCAAGTTATGTTGATTCTCTGCAGAATTTCATCTCAATTTTATCTTTGAAGTGGTCATCATAACCTATTGTGTTCTGTGTGTCTTTTATTGTGGTAACACAGAGTATTTAATGAGGTTTAAGGACAGCTTAAGGCCCCTCAGGGTTTACAGCCAAGAAGTGGAGATGCTTGATTTTCCTTTTCCAGACTGCAAGCTGCAGTTTTCCCACAGAACCCCTCGCCAAGATCGTTCCAAACCAGAGCTCAGGTACTGCAATCATATCAGTTGGTGACTAACTGCATTTGATTTTTTTTCTTGATTGTTAATATGACACTGGCCTGTTTTACATGAATTTAGGGATATCACTCTGCATCATCGCATGCGCCAGGACCAAAACATTTATTCAGCTAAAATAAAGGATTTTGATAAACGCATTAAACTTGCTTTTGAAAAAAAGGGAGAACTGACTGCTCAAGAAGTGGAAGAGTAAGTTATTGTTTTATTTTATTTTAGTGCCTGAAACATTATTTTTGACCTTTTAAATGAATGTATTGTTGGAGGGAGTTAGGCACATAATTTAAGTGTAGTATATATATGAAATATTAAATAAATATACATTTGATTTGATGGTTTATTTTTAGAAAAGTACATTTTTTAAATAAATTTTAGTGAGACTATTATTTACAATAAAAGCAATCAATTACGCATAAAAATCAATTGAAGGAACTGAATGGATTGTTTTCCTCTAGATACAAAAACCTTCTCAGGAAAGCTCGGGAATATGAACTCCAACAGCATGACATCGTACTGTGCACATGTACGCAGTCTTCCACCCCAAGCTTGACTAAGACTGTCACTGCACGTCAGATTCTAATTGATGAGTGTGCTATGGCCACTGAACCCCAGGCCCTGATTCCATTAGTCTGCAACAAACCAGAAAAGGTTTGGACATCATCAAATGCCGTGTTTCCTTCCTTGAGTTGCTCTGCGAGGCCTTTATAGAAACCACTGCTGCTTGTTTTGAGGTCTTTCTGCGTTCTTTCTTTAATAACTAAAAAGCATACTCTGTTGGACTGAAAAATGAATAAAGAAGTTTAGAAAAAGACCTCCCTTAAGTATTAAATGTGGTTAATAAGTAAAAGGTAAAATGATGTTGCTTCATATTGCTGACAAGACATTCAAAAAAAGATATATCTTTACATAGAAACACATTAAGCAGTTTTCTCTTGGTTAAAAGTGTAAAACAAGGTTCAAGTGGTTCATACATCACATCCATTGGGTCAATATTAGTTCATAGGTGAAAGTGTGGTAGACAATATCACACCTAGTTGTTGTTTCAAGAGCTATATCTTAAAAAAAAGTGTAATTATGACAAGAGACATAACTGTGGTGATACTCATAACCTAGCATTACCAAGACAAAACTGGTGAGCTAATAAACTGCTATTAAAGTAACACATGATAAAACAGGAATCAAATTCACACAATGACAGTGAATGGATGATTGTTATAATACTGGACAATAGTTCAATTCAATTCAATTTTATTTATACAGCACCAAATCACAACAGCAGTTGCCTCAAGGCGCTTTATATTGTAAGGTAGACCCCACATTAATACATAAAAAGAAAAATACCCTATGAGCAAGCACTTTGGCGACAAATCCCTTTTAACAGAAAGATACCTCTGGCGGCTATCTGCTGCGACCAGTTGGGGTGAATGGTTGGGGTGTATGAGCCCTATTGAGATTACAATTGCCAGCTGTGTATATCTTGAAACACCTATCTTAGAGTCTGACAGGACAATTGTCTATTGGAATAGACTGTACTCAAGTGACTGTAGCCTGATAGGTGGTGAAGAAAATTGATCTAGTAGCATCATTTCTAAATTTCAACTAAACCTAGGACAAGGGGCATCTGTTTAGAATCTAGGACTACTACTTCATCTTCATTTATGATTACTGCTAGTTTCAGGATAAGATTCTTTGTAAACAAGACCCTAATAAAGAGGTTGCCTCATTGCTGCTTGATAGTAGTCGCTCTATTGCTAGTTACTCACTCTCTAGTTACTCACTCTATCTTACAATATCACCAATATAACTTTCAGATTGTTTTGATTGGGGACCACAAACAGCTACGACCCATTGTGAAGAATGAACGTGTGAGGAAGCTTGGAATGGCCAAGTCTCTGTTTGAGCGCTACTATACAATCCATGAGAAGAGGGCAGTTATGCTGGACATCCAGTACAGAATGGTAAGAACATTAAATTTACATGATAGACGTGTATATAATAGTGATGTATAGCACATAATAAATATACTGGATTACAAAAGTTTAAAACCACATCAAAAATCTAATCCTACCTTATTACAGTTTTTATGTACGCTAAACTTAATAAAGCACACACACATGCACAATCCTGTAAAGGGAATAGAACAAGAATTTAAACAGCAGATTAGTGATATTGCCTATGGGAACTCTTTTGTAGCCAGCCATGGAAATAGGTTTCAAATGATTCAGGTGAATTTGATCAACTCAACAGAGGCTTGTACAAATAAATAATTTTGCTGTCATTATTTACCTGGACAAATGTCAATCAAGTTCAACAGAGCATTGTTGGAAAAGCAAAACAACACTGACTATGTGACAGTACAAATATGGCCTCAGAACATTAGTTATCAGATTTGAACAAACTTTTGGAGTCTATGCAGGTTTGCAATTAAATGGAGCCAAACAATTACTCTATAACCATTTACTGCTGACTTACTGCTGATTTGTTAGTATACTTATTAGTATAAGTATCTTGCCAAGTGGTCTTTTGGATTACACTCTTTATACACTACATTGACTACCACATCCAAATTCTAACTAAACTGTTATTTACCTTGACAGCATGAGGACATATGTGAGTTCCCATCAAATGAATTTTATAATGGAAACCTGAAAACTGGAGTGAGCCAGCGGAACAGTGTCTTTCAAGTTGACCACAAGACAAAACCCATTGTTTTTGGGGATGTCAAAGGAAAGACGATAAGTCTAGTTGTCAGCACAGCCCAAGGCAACGAAAACTCTAAAGCTAATCTTGAAGAGACAAACAAAGTGGTACTGTATTGGATGTTCCTATGTTTCCTCTTAAACAGTAATATTTAAATATAGAAAGCAAAAGTTACTGTAAAGCCAGTGGATGCTCAACTGTTTTAATTTTGGTTCTCTTGCAGATTGCCATTGCTGAAAAGCTAGTGAAGACTGCCAGAATTGCACAGCAAAGTATTGTGATTTTGTCACCTTATAATGCCCAGGTCTCAGAAATCAGGAACGAACTGATGAAAAAGAAGATGAAACAAATCCCAGTTACCACAATCACAAAAAGTCAAGGTGACAGTGTGCTACTCTGTTACCTAACAACAAATTCTTTCCTAAAGTTTCCTAAAAAGAAAAGGCTTCAGAATATAGTATTCAAAATATAGTAAAATACTTTAGAATAAATAAAACATTAAAACTATATCAAAATGTAATATAAGATAAACAAAACATAATTTGGAAAAAAAGCCAACAGAAGTTTTAAAAAGACCCATGTGTAACCAGTCTTTTAGTTTGTGGTTTGTTTTTTAATATAAAATCAAATATAACTGACTTAATTTAATTCACTTGAATTCAGTTGACATGGAATTCTTTTTCTGGGTATGATTCAGGAATTTCTCACAAAATCATGAAACAAGAAGACAACTACAACAAAGGATAACTCAGAAATTGGGGGATTATGATCAGTTTGCACAATAAGCAATTACACAAAAGTGTCAAAGGATAGACAACAGGAAAAACTCCGTTCTGCTGTTTAATGATAGCAAAATATGTGACAAAATTCTTGTCTTTTAGGAAGTGAGTGGCGTTATGTCATCTTGTCTACAGTGTGCTCTCTACCAAATGAAGAAATTGAGAGACAACCAGAAGGAAGCTGGCTTTCCAAACATCTGGGCTTTGTTGGTGATCCCAATCAGATAAATGTAGCCATCACCAGGGCCAAGGAGGGACTCTGCATCATTGGTGAGATAATGCAGCTCTGCAGATCTATTTTTAATAATTATGCAGAGGTTGCGGAGCTCCTAATATACAGTTGTCTAAGAAAAATGACTCTTGTTTCCACTATTGATTGAGTTCTGGATTTTTTAAAATTACTACCACTGTCATATTCCTCACCAAGTTGCACTGAATAACCAATAACGATTATTTTAAAGCATGTTTTAAAGGTTTTGGGTAATTAAAACCTGAAATGTATTCAGTTATAAATATATGTTATTATTGTGTGCAGTACTAAACTATTCAAGTCATTATTATTGATACTCATAAGTCATACTAAGTTTTAATTTTAAACAAACACAAGTCTACTTGTACATGGCAAATACCTCACCTTAGTAAAAAGTCTGACTTTGGTGTGTTGTCTGCAACTTAAACGCAGCTTTTATGCAGAAGGCCATATTAGCAGTTGCAGTCTTGTTCCATATTTGCTTTTTGGGGGTAGGTGACGATGTAAATCAGGTAACTCCACTGAGACGATTCCACTGTATTTTTGGCAAAAACAATACTAGACTATTTCATACATGTCAGTTTGATGGCCAGATCATTCTCTAGTTTTCAGCATCACTTTAAGATGGGATGTTTCTAATTTTAGCAATATTACAAAGATGAAAGAAGCAGTCTCTAACGTGTTTCTATTGTTTCAAAGGTGACCAAGAATTGCTCATGTGCAGTCCAATTTGGAGACATCTCTTGAACCACTACACTCTTCACAATGCAGTGACAGTTGCAGAAAAGATTTCAGTGCGTTCAGCCACCTGATTGACTCTGTGCTTTCTGAAGTTTGTAGCAGCAAACCAGAGCTCCTACAGGGAAGCTAGTACAATTTTATGATTTATTTTTAATGTCATAAGTTTTAATTTACTTTTTTTCAGTTCTCTGTTTTTAAGTTTACCATATTTTTCGGACCATAAGGCGCACCGGATTATAAGGTGCATTAAGCGAAACAAAACAGTCAGATAAGTCAACCTTTACTCAACTCATTCTTCTTGCTTCCTCCTCTTCCGTACCATTGTTAATGTTGAATTCTCTCGCAGCTGCTCTTTTCCCATGGTGTTGCAGTATATTAATGACTAACCTCGTTTTGTGGATGGATTAGTTGTTCTCCTGACTGAAGTTTGATCTGTTTACATCATCCTGCCATGTGATTACATTTGTCCCTAAGCATGGGGAAATATTTATTTTATTACATTCATCTTTCTCTTTTGAAATATAATTAATAAGTAGGAAATCTTACAACACTTTGTGACATGAATTGCAAATATTGAATTTTGTACCACAATGGATATTTCAGTTGTGTATAGCTGGCAGGATACTAGTCATGTTGTTATAGATCTTTTAATTTAATTTCAGTATAACTGAACTGTATGAACTATGAAATTGCCAGTAGTTCCTGCTTATTGATTAATTATTTTGTTTTCTTACTGGAAAGCTTGGTTTAACACTTAAACAGCCTCACCATTCAGTGAGCCTGTCACTGTTTTTAAGGAAATATAGCTTTTGGTTCCTTTTTTGAAATTTTTTTTTATAGTGTATCTTCAGGGTTCAGCTTTGGCTGGAGTTTGTGGACCAAAATCTTGGTTGTTTGTTGTATTGTTGTATGTATTGACATGTGTAATTTATAAGTTTAAATTTAAATGATATCGCTTCCTCATACTGTGTTTCACATTGAACTCTGTCTTCAAATATATAGTGTAATAGTAATAATGCTGTCAAATTGATTGATATTCATTGTGGGTTTTGTCTTTGTTGGCTAATGAACTGTATTGTGTACATAAACTTCTTAAAAAAAATTAAAACACATCCAAACTCAATCATGCTGGATATCTATGGTGATATGGACTGGGTAATGTGTTAGGTAGGAATGAAACAATGCCACATTGTTTGATGGAAATTAAAATGATCAACCTACAGAGGGCAAAATTCAAACACATCCAAAAAAATAAAAAATGAGCATGCTAATCCATTTTGCCAAAATTTCATAAAGCCCCAGTCAAAATTGTACCCAGTTGTTTGTATATCCCCATGTCCTTGCATGTATGCCTGGCAACATTGTGGCGTGTTCCTGCTGAGACAACTGATTGTGTCCTGAGGGATCTCCTCCCAGATTTGGATCAGGGCATCACTGAGCTCCTGGACAGTTTGAGGTAGCAGTGGATGGCCTGAAACATGTTCAGATGAGTTTGGGGGCCAATCAATAACATCAAATTCTTCATCCTCCAAGAACTGCCTGGATAATCTCACCACATGAGCCTGGATATTGTCATGCACCAGGAGGAACCCAGGACTTACGCCACCTGCATAGGGTCTCACAATGGGACTTCATTACCATACTAATGGCAGTCAGGGTGCTGTTGGCTAGCCTGTAAAGGTCTGTCCCTGGATATACTGCCCCAGACCATCACTGACCTACCACCAAACCAGTCATGTTAAACAATGTTACAGGGAGCATAATAGTTTCCATGGCTTTCCCAAGCCCTTTTTATATATGTCACGTGTACTTGGGGTGAACCTGTTCTAATCTGTTTTTCACAAGGTGCCGGTGATCTACCTGGTATTTTATGACAAATGCCAGTCAGGCTCCACAGTACCGGGCAGCTCACTAAATGACACTGAACCCTCAGGCTACCCCCATGAAGTTTGTTTCTGATTGTTTGGTTAGATATATTTAAACCAGCCTGCTGGAGGTCACTTTGTAGCTCTGGTGAGCAGACATTGGTCCTACTGGTGGATTAAGAACCTCCTATGTCCAGCTCTCCTAGAGTAACAGCCCATCTCCTGGAATCCTCTCCATGCTCCTTAGACTGTGCTGGACACACAGCAAACCTGCTGACAACAACACATTCTGCCATTCTGGAGGAGTTGGACTACTTCTGCAGCCTCTGTAGCGTCCAGGTATCACCCCATGCTACCAGTAGTGACACTGACCATATTCAAATGCAAAACTATGAAAAAACAGCTGGAATTGATGAGGAGAAAAATGTCAGTGGCCTCGACCATTCCTCTGATGTGGGTTGTCTTATCATTGCCCTCTAGTGTACCTGTTGGTAATTTCATTAACAACAAAGCAGCTGAAACTGATTAGCAACCTCATCCGCTACTTGCTGCTACTAAGCTTAATTGACTTAATGCTATACTCAGTTTAAAAGTGTAGTATATATGTACATACATGCATATTGGAACCCATTTCAGTACAAGCTTCAATGTTTCGGAAAGCTTCATTTGCCCATTACTACAGTGCAGTTTCAAGACCACAGTGATCAATTGTCCCACCCACTTTTCCTTGAGCTCGATGACGTTTTCATTCTGGTCGTGGAAAGGCAGGGACTTATGCGGCAACCCACATGCCTTTGGTGAGGGACACGCCCACGTACGTACCATGCTGAACAGAGAATGGGGGATGAAACCATCTATTGAAATCATGCGGGGGGGATTAGAAACCAGGCAAATTTAAACAATGAATGTAAATGTTAAACAGCAATTAAAATTAGCAAATTAAATATTTACTACATGCATAATTCATAATTTAATACAATTTAAGTATTTGCATGGCCAGTGACTTTTTTCCACGTTCACTGTGACACCAAGTTTTGTAGCTACAACACCAATAGTAAAATTCTCACGGAAGCAGAGGAAAAAGAAGAACGTGTGTGTGTTTGTGTCGAGAGAGAGCGACAGAGTGCGTTATATAATTGTTATGTAACGCAGTTCTTGCGTTTTATTGTGAAGGTCTTTGCCGGAAATGCTTAGTTTTTCTCACTGTCGTTTCTTCCTATTTGTGTTTCGTGCGATATCGTCCCTACATTGCTGTGAAATTTTCCTGTGTTCTCTGTAGAAACAATAGAGAGTGACTAGACGCACGGGCGCTGTTGCCGGAAAAATGTGACAATTTTTGTAGAAAGGATGAGCGATTGTCGTGCGGATACCGTCGGTGGGGATAACTGGCGGAGACGCACAAGGAGTGCGCGAGCGTGCTGCAGACAAACCACCGAAGCGCGAGTTGACGGGTCCAGCGTGCTTCGGTGTCTGAACGTGGGAAACACGGAAGAGGACCATGACATGGAGGAGGACACCAGCCTCTTCAAGCAGGACGGCCTGGAGCAGAAGGTCATGGCGCCCCGCTATAGTCTGCTGCGGGAGGTGGGAAGGGGGACGTACGGCGTGGTGTACGAAGCTCTGGCCCGGAGGTCGGGTGCTAAAGTTGCTGTAAAGAAATTGCGATGCGACGCGCCGGAAAACGTGGAGCTCGCCCTGCAGGAGTTCTGGGCGCTGGCAAGTCTAGAAAAAAGGCATCAAAATGTTGTTCATCTAGAAGAGTGCGTGCTGCAGAGGAACGGTATGGCACAGAAAATGAGTCATGGAAACAAACTGTCCAAGCAGTACCTGCGCCTGGTGGAGACATCATTAAAAGGTGAGGGTGGCTCTCGCTTAGCCCTACAGCTTTATCTGTTTGAGCTGAGTAACTTAAGCTGAAATTGGATAAATTAGACAAAAGCTGTATTCACAATTAATGCCGAAGGAAAATTGCATATAATCGGCATTAAATAGTTGTGTTGTGTAGCAATACGTTTAGCTTTTAGGTTAATGTAACCAAAATTACTTTTGACTTTACATTCTAAGGACTGGGTACTGCGTCAGATTTAGATACTGATTTGCTGCTTGTGCCATGGTTTTTGTCTTATTTTGCTTCAATTACTAATCCTTGGGGTTCATTAGTTATCAGTTTCTGTTCTGGCTTGGTCACTTTTTGGATCACTGGTTCCTTGATTTTTACCCAGAGAAGGCTGTTTAATCTTGCGGGTTATACTTTTTGTTATTCATGCCTTGTGCTGGCTTGTAGCCAGCTTTTAATGGTCCATAATAAGGCTCGTCTGCTTGTAAGGGTTAGTTTGGAGGGTTACCTTTGTCAATATAGCACAGTTGTTTTGTCGCCATGACACAGACTCGCTGGGGGATGGGTAGATTTGGCACACTAAAATGGAGTCTGTTGCTTTGCTTGTGTTAGAGGTAATTTTCACATTCCACTGACAATCCTGGCACTTAAGATTTTGATTTGTTGGTATAGCCTGTCTCGGTAGCATCACCTCCCCGACGATGCGTTCTTTAAACGCTCAGTGACAATGTTATCTTAGGACAGAGTGGTTTTTCTCAGACCCACCAGTCATTGATTGGTAGGTTTTCTCAGTAGAAGTGGCTCTTGATATGTGTATTAAAATCCACCTCATCTGTGTTTTTCTTTCATAAGGGGGGCAGCTATGTCTCACCATTTACTTGTGTAACACGAA
>VOQK01022052.1:14943-26257 GCA_015052645.1 Benitochromis conjunctus
CCAAAAACCAAACCCAAAAAAAAAAAAAAAAAAAAAAAAAAAAAACCCCAAAACAAAACAAAAAAAAAAAAAAAAAACCACGAAAAAAAAAAAAAAAAAAAAAAAAAAGAAAAAAAAAAGACATAAATTAAACATTAGAAATGTCCAGTACATTTGCATAATGCTCACAGCAAAATTTCTTCTTCAAATAAAACCTGAATGGCCTTGGTGAAACAGGCAAATCTCCCCAAAGGATCGCAGTCTTTCTCCGTCTCTCTCAGGCTCAACTTACTTTCTTACATACGCAGAGTCTCTCTCTGATACAGCTGTGTAGGAGAACTGGAAAGAAACTCTTTAATAATTCATATTTGTATACTAATAAGCAACACAACAATTTCCCTTCACTCATCAGAAAACGCTGTTAGGATCGTGAAAAAGCTCAACGGCAGAAACTTGCCATACAGGCAAACACAATAACGCACGTTTTCCCTACAAAATATAACTATTCTAAAATTATCCATCTGCTCCAAATTACTGTAATTTACAAATCTGTATGATCTGCAACAGAGATAAACACTCCAACAACTTCTAACTACAAAAATGTGCAACAGAGGTGCAGAAAGTTGACTTCAATTGAACAAACAGAGGAGCACATTTCTTTGAAACTATTCTAGTAGAAGCTATTAATAACCGCATACTTATAAATGTCTTCACACGCTCCGTTCTATACTCTACTATAAATACCACTTACAGTAGGAACAACGGATTTTAAATGTCTTTTCACTCACATTGTCATCACACAGAAGAAAATTTACTTCACTGTCCGATTGTTTGTACTTTAGCATTAAAATTCTCTGTTTCAAGAAAGAAATTCCTGCTCTTTTCTCTATTTGTCAGAGGCTGTTTAACCTGTCATCTGCCTTTATTCCTCTTCCAGGTGGTTAAGGTGGCTTAGGGTGAAGTTTTGACTGACAGCTAGAGAAACCGGACACCCCGGCTCAGCAGCGGCCTGGCCCTGTACCGTCTATGTGCCCACCGGCTGGGCAGCAACGGGGCCCTACAGTGCCTGGACCTTTCCACCAGGACTGGGCGATCACAGCCACCCCCCGTCGCTCGCTGCACCACATAGGAGGCTTTTCGCCTGGAGAATAGGGAGTGGGAAGGAGCCTGCTGTGGATGTCAGTGACCAGAAAATAGCAGAGGGGGGGAAAAGAAAAAAAGAAAAAAAAAGGACGAAAACATGTTGGATCGAAAGAGGGGAAAAGCTAGATGAAGCTCCAGATGTAGTCTACGAGAATAATTTGTAAATGACCCTTTATGGCCACAGATACATTATGTAGCGGCCGGTGATGGTTCATAGTGAATATCTCAGCACTACACACGAGGAATGCTCACCCGTTCTTGCTTTGTTTAATAATGCTGCACTCATGGTAATGTAATTTTTTTTTTTATATATGAACACAGTCTTTCTTTGCTTATGTTTTTCTGTATTATTCATATTATGAACGCTCTCTGATTTAGTTTAGCGAGTATGTAAATAAATAGATTACATCTATTTGTTACAAAAAGTGAGCTGGACTCTGTTTTTACTTTTCCTGTAACAAATGATTTCTGTAATTATCAAACCTACTGAAATAAGTGGAAATCTGTGTTTTTTCTTATGTGAGGGATATTTGATTGCGTCACCAAAACTACTGTCAGCAGTGACAACTTGAAAACAAGTCGGGAATTTAAAATTAAGAATTTACTTTTAGACAACAAATCTGTTTAGTCAAAACAAAAGTCCGTCATTTCTTCTAATCATTGTTTGTGCTTCGGTGATCTTCAGGGAAATGCAATAAATTTCCAGGAAGAAAACTATTCACCTGTCACAAAACAAAGTGAAAATCAGGATTTCCACTGTCAAATCTGCTAAACCAGCTTAGATATAGTTAAAGGCTAAATTTGAAATGGGCTAACTTCACATCTGAGGATGAGCTGATGCTGAAATGAGATGCGTAATTAAAAAAGACAATTACAAAACTAACAAAGCAAAATGGTGCCAGTATTATTTGTAACATTTCGGCTAAAATGAAAATAAAACACTAAAGAGAACTTAAATTATTTTGACACATCTGCGTAGTTAAGACTTCATCCCAGTTATAATGTTTAAAGCTTTCTCTTAATATTAAAATATTCAAGCACGATAAGTTATATTAAAAATGTTAACAAAAGAGATAGTCAAAATGATTTATTCAAGCACTTAGTGCGGCACATTGAGAGTTGCTTTATTTGTTTCAAAACACAACCCGCATCCTTGCGGCTCTTTGCCGCAGCACTGTGGGAGGGTAATATTCAGTGCTTTGGCTTACATTAACCACACACCAGGCTAACTTCCCCCTGCTCTGTCTCAGTGGAGTGAAACTGAAGTTTGGATTTCAGAGTTCCCCTTTATCTCTCTTACATCAATTTCCATGCTGGCACTAAGTGTTGCCAGATAGCAACTAGAAGTCCTGTTAAGTTCGAGGGAAGAAGAGGGAGGGAGACTGTGTCCTGTTTCTGACCAGACCTACAACAACATTCGGTGGTGCTAGACTGCCCCCTGCTGTTCTCATGGAGAACATTGATCTACAGCACAATTAAAAAAGGACGCTCAAAATCACTAAAACTGTTGTGTCAAAGGTAGTCATTTTGCAACATCACAGTTACGACAATACAATAAAGCCTGTACCATTTGTGATCACAACAGTACAACTTCCCACTGGTGCCAGTTAGAAGTAAGGGTACTGTATCGCGACTTCGTATCAAAAGGCCTCACATTTTCTGTTGAGTCTCCATCTCTGGTGATTAAACTCTGACTTGGTATTCTCTGTTAGTCGTGCCACTACATTTCAACTATCATTCATTTTGGAAATGAGGAGAACAGTGAAATGTGAAAGTATATCTTTCAAAGCTGTCCCTTGCTGTGGGCAAAGACGAACTCCCTAACTTTAAAACTTTTAAAAGTTAGACAGGTTCTTTGAAGGGGAGTCAAAGGAGCAATTTAAAGAGACCTGGAGTGGTGTGTACTGCTGACTGCTATGGCGTCTTCGCACTGTGTATCAAACCACCAGCCAGACATGTGCAAACACACACACATATACACTCCAACAGTTGCTTCTGTACCTGCCTTTGCTTTTTTTTCCCCCCCCCCCCCTTTTTTATTTCAGCAGGGTGAATTTTTATCTAAATGCAAAGCAGGTGATAGGTGCTCCAGTTTCCTCTAGAAGTAGCTCCCTTGTCTGGGCTCTCTTCCTGATAAGAGTCCTACTTTGCCTGACATAAAAGAGCCCGGTATCATTTCCCCTGCCTCCCCAACAACCCCCAGCTCGCTGCCCTCGCCCTTCCCCGAGCTTCACAAAGCTGCCTCTATTTGCTCCCAATTCAGGGCCCAATTGCAGATAAAGTTACAGCAAATTTGTTTGGAGGAAGAGCTGCTGAGGCCTGCGGTCCCTGGGGCAATAACAGCCTTGTCTTGCAGGGGCCGTGGGGAGAGCTGGCAGCAGCAGGAGGAGAACAGAACCCTACACCGCTCAGCCCGACAATGGCCTCAACTCTCCGGGAGGGGAAAGCCGAGGGGAGGGCGAGATAAAGAAGAACAGGGATGCATGGAAGGATAGAACGGAGAGACACTCAGCTTGCAGGTGTGGAGAGAGGAAGCAGACGCTTAACCCTGAGACGGGGAATGGAGACACCACCCACAGACACTCACACACGCGTGCGCACACACACAAATACACAGACACCACCCATCATGCAGGACAGGAGGTAACTCCAGTCCCGTCCATTGTGCCAACGCCTCAGGCAAAGCTGCCACGGTGGCTGATTCACTGTCGGGATGGGTGGGTGACAACAGTGTGGGTGTGAGAGAGAAAAGAGTGAAAAGCTGCATGTGAGACTATGCAATATCTCTATTTCTCGCACATACACACAACACACACAGTACACATCCACACACTAAACACAGCTGGCACTAATGGATGATGTGTACATGCGGCTGGTATTTCAGAATTGGGCAGAAGGAGAGTAAGAGACCATGAAGAAAATTTTGATCGTTTCTGTGGAAGTAGTGTCGAGCAGTGACACAATCTGACAACTGCAATGATGTACTCTTCCGTTCACAAAATATATATGAGCACGCTTAAATTTGCTTCCCCCCCCTCCGGGCTCACTTAGCAGTTAAGGAGTGCGCACATTTGTAAGTTTAGCGGCTGATCTGCCCAACATCTACACCTCTCTAGCTATAGCCATGTTTGGAAAGTTAAGTCTAACATCTGGATTAGAAAAAAAGAAAACGACAGCCAGACAGAAACACACGTGCACATGTATACGGACACACATGCCCATAATCACACACAGCAGTACACCTTCATGAATGCACCACCTTGGCCAGATGGCCCCCCATAAAAACCCACTTAAAGAGATGAGTGAAGTGATTAAGAGGCCCCTCAAAGTAAGGGAGAAATGAGACAGCGATGAAGAAATGGAGGGGAGGGAGGGAATACCTGTGTAGAGGAGAGGCCCTAAATACTCTGATGCTTTTAGCTAAGTGCTCACTCCTACGTTAACAGACTCCCAAAAGAGCTTGGGGATGGGTGGGTGGACTACAATGACACCTAAATTTCTGAATTTCTCTAAACTATAAAACACTGTGTCCTTGGCCTAGATAGATCCTTTCTCGTCTCCTGAATCCAATCAGAATTTGAATAGTAGAAACTGTTAGAAATGGATACACTACATACTGTTTTACAAAAAAAAAAAAAACTTGGGAGGATCTATACAAGGCACATACATCTGTTTGGATGTGCTGACACAGAGGCTGCGCTGTCCAAGGCTATATTTTCTCCTCTCCGTTCCCCATGTAGATTGGTATTTCTAAAGTGACCTTGTTTTGGGTGAATTCCTTGACATTTTATTTGTCTGACACATTCATTTATTTATAAAAAGATAAGACCCAAGGACTCCCGCCTAGTTCAGTCTTACATGCACGCCGGCTCTCGCACACAAATGCGCTCACTCACACAAAGAGGAAAATGTTAACTGATCAATACCGTGTCTCTTCTGACCCATGTCTTGTGATGACACTGTGACCCGCTGTGCAAACGCACACATACACACACACACGTACACCCTCTGGAGAGATTAAACTGATGTCAGACAGCCAAATGCTGCTAATGTCTAATGTCTGCTGCTGAAGATGCTCTGTGATCCAACGGTAAAGGGCTGGGGCAAGTTGGGTCCACCTGTCCTGTAGCTACTTAAGTCAGGACACTAAACCAGACAGGATTAAATGCCTGCTCTGTCATATTTGGGGTAGAAACCTCCATGCAGCCACCCGCTGCCCTGCAGGAGAATGTCGTTTTACTGATAGCTCTGCTGTCCAATTACACTTCACCTTTTAATACCAGACACAGATGACAGGGGGGAGAGAGTGAAAAGACAGAGAGAGAGAGAGGATGAAGACGAGGCCAGTGGGTGACGAGAGAAAGAGCCTGCAATTTCTACTGTCTGCAAGAACAGCTTGTCACCCTTCAGTAGATTGTAGCTGCATTTTCTCAGTATTTGGACATCTGATGGGTCTAATAAAATAGTGTTTAAGCTGCAACACCAACCCTCCACTTATTCTTAGTAAGTGAGACTCAAGGCCAACATTGCCAAATAAAGTATATGGTGTGTGTATGTGTGCAATCAATACAAGAACAGAAAAAAAACTTAATCCAGTGTACCACAGCGTGACATCTAAGAGTGAGAGTAACAGTCTGTCTGGGATGTGCTTGACTGTGCTTGAGACATCAACAGTCTCTTGCATTAGACTGTTAAATTATGAGTGAAGGATGCTTGCTTTGTTAACAGACATGGTCCTACATCCTCGGTGAGCAGTGCGTGCACGTCTCTGTACACGCGTACAAAGTGCAACCAGTTAAATATATGGTTCTACATTTAGAATGATCAATAGGCACAGGCTATGTGATTTTTCCAGTGCCAAAAGAAAGGAGCAATTACATTTAGGTACAAATTTCTCCCTACATTACATCTGAAACAACACAGCATGATCCATCAATCAAGCAACTGCACGTGAGAAATAAACATATATTACACACACGCATGCACAAATCTACCTGTCATGTTGTAAATGTGCAGCTTTATATTTGGTATGCCACATTTACTGTGTATTTGATGGGAGATGCACATACCACAAAGGCACAGATGCTCCTCTGCGGAGAGTCCCATTCGAAGCAGCTGTTTATGTAGCAGCCCGTGTTGATCAGGACCATGATGCAGCGTCTAACTCGGGTGAAGTTGCGCAAAAGCAACTGGGCGAAAAACAAAAAGGGAAACAACAAAAAGTAAAAGTTTATGCAAGCGAGGGTTTAAAGGTCAAAAATGTGCTAAACCGAGGAACGGATCATGGTGTTGTAAACATGCTGTGCGTGATTTATTGCTTCATTGTGAAAATGGTATATCGAGTATGTAAACAACCAGATGGGGGAACGAGGCTCGGCGTGACAGGTAGATGTGTGTGAAATAAAACGGGAGCAAAACGATTCATCTAAGCACAGCTGTCAGAGTCACGCTGATAAGACACTTGAGGTGACGCACTGTTATAGGGGGTCACTTTTCTCTCTCCTTTAGTTAATTAGAAATTACCACTATTTAGTGAAAAAAAATTAGTTTTTTTCTAGTTGTGTTAATCAGCACCTTAGATTAAACAACATACTGTTATTAAGTCTTAATAAGCCATCTTCTAGCCCTAAAGTGTCTCATTCTACTGCGTCTTTGTAAAATTAAATGAAGCCATCGTAATACAGCTCGGCAGCTGGATCTTTGACCTCACTTTGGATTCACTATTACATCACAGTGCTTAAGAGCACCCTGAGGATGCCAACGTGATGTCTCTACTTCAACGGCAACATATGTTTTGGCGTGGATCGGCCACCACTGCAAGCTAACTCACAGTGTTTGTTTAACTCTGTTCTCCTAGTGATAAAGTTTAGCACAGTAATACAAAAAAAATCCAAAACAGTCCCTGGATTCTCCTCCCTGGGCGTTCTCCAGGCATTTGGCCAGAGATGAGATAGAACTGGCTTACTGCTGTCTCCCCCTGGGTTGCCAGCCATTCAGGGAATAGCATAACAGCAAGAACGCCAACCACCCAATCAGGTCACCAACAGGGGAAAGTGCTCCCACAGGAAAAAAACTGTCGCTTCAGTTTGCTCTTAAAAATATTCCAGGGTATTATTTTACTCCTTGGGAAATGTGTGTGTTTTAATGTGTAATGTGGGTATATAATATGTGTCCGCAGCACTGCGATAAGGATTTCCGTGTGTTCGGTGGCTTCGATTCTTTTCCACTCTATGTATCATTATTTGTTGCCAAACTAGAGATGGTTATTTTGTGTTCAAATCATCATTCTTCAGCACGTGTACTTTATGTACATGTTATACTTTTCTTGGCTATAACACCAGATAGGGATTATTCATTTTTTACTATGTCAATCCCAGTCTGCGGTTATTTCTTCGATCACTTATGAAAGCAGATAAGTCATCGGTTATGTTAAAAAACATCATCAGAATTAAATCTTGTCTTTGATGACAGGCAGCATGTGTGTGTATTTTCTGTTATTTTCAGTGTGTGTCTGCTCACTGAGCAGCAAGCAACAGCAGGGGAGCTGCTACCACACAAAAGAGTCCTCATGGGGCAATCCCTCCAAAGCAGCCAGTGACATCATCATTGCGAGACGCTGACATGGGTCATCTCTGAGAGTCAGGGGTGAAATGGAGATAAAAAAGGATTCTGCACTTGGGAGAAAAGCTCAGAGTGGGCCAAGATGGGAATCATCAGAGAAAGCAGAGGCCGAAACAGTGAGGAAAGAAGGGAATAAACGGAGGGCTGACAAAAGGGTGGTGTGGGAGCTGGTGTCTGTGTCGTGCTATGTTAGGCAGGGCTGTGCTCGGCTGTGCGTGGTGCAACACTGACTGCTGAGCCCAAACGGTCACTCATATGACACGTCTGATGTGGGCCAGCCCCTACTATTCATCTCTTTGTGGTGCCGCCACACTGAGCAGCGTGACAATGAAGTGCAAAGCAGCAGTGGCAAAGAGGGCCAACTATAAGGATGGCCAATCTACTTATGCACCCCAGAGCTGACAGCTTGACATTTCTATTCACCACTCAGAGTGGATGCGAGGGGGTAGAGATGAGAGAAGAGGCAGAGGAGGAAAGGGAGGAAAAAAAAGAGAAACAAAATGCTGTTTTTCCTTCAATCATCCTGTTGTATCTTGCCCACACAGTTGTTGTGCTTTACAAGATGCCACTCACCAGGGTTGTTGGTTTTGCTTCAGACAGTTAAGCAGAATACAGGGTGCGGTGGTGGACACAGATAAAAATAAGGTCTGAGTGGTAGAAGACACAGTTTGGCTGATGATGTACCTGCTTGGACACTCGAGGCTCCTCCTCGATATACTTTTGCTCAGTAGGAATCAGCGTCCTGAGACCAGCCTTCACCTGGAATAAACACAAACAGCGGCGTGAACCACGAATGGTGAGAGAGAGATCAGTGTATCTTGTTTTTTTTCCAGATCTTTTTTTTTTTTTAAACGGACTGTGTACTGGCACAACATGCAGCACAAGCATCGAGCGTGCCCCATGTCAGAGGCTAGAGAGAGTGCGAGAGAAAGCTGCAAGATGGCCGCTGAAGGGACACACACAGCGATGGTGAATGGGCGAACAAAAGCTGCTGAGAGGGAGTCTTCGATAATTAAAGCCAAACCGAGGATGAGGGACAAGGGACGAGGGATGAGACGGGAAGCGAGGGAAGGGGGGTGGCAAACAGAATAAAGACAACAGCAGCGTAGAAGAGGGGGATGATGCTGGGGAGAACAAGAGAGGATAATAGGGGGTGGGGGGCAAAATAGAAAAAGAAAATCGGGGAGGAGGCTCAAAAAAGCAAAAGAAAGACTTACAGCATTAAAAATCACGTCTATTTCGAGAAAGATGACCCCTTTTGTTGGCCCTGTCAGCTCCTTGCTTTTCAAGGCGTAGGCTTTGCGTTCTCCATTTTGGATCTGTGGGAGAGGGACATGACAGGCGTCTGTCTGGCAATACCCGGCTGAATCGGCTCCCCGGGCCACCTTTGAACCCCAGCTGCTGGCGCTGACAGGGAACCCAAAACAACTGTGGCAACTCTGACAAGTACCTGTTCATTACCCACTGCAGCTCAGCTCTGTCAAACAGAAATTAACTATCCTGGGGAATCGTACTGTACAGCAGAGCATGGGTATATTACACACACAGTTCCTTCACAGGCTTTATTTTTATGAATATAAGACAGATGCTTCTGTCTATATATACATTTTTTTTTTTTTCAAATGGCACTGTTCAGTGTCTCCATCAGTGTCGTTTTCATATTGTCTCTCATCCCCTAACTTCCGTTCTTCTCATCTATCAATCTCTCCTTTCGTCTCAGCCTCTCTACCATTTTTTCTCGCTCTTGTCATCTCTTTCTCTTTTGCAAAATAATAACAGTGTCATAAGTAAAAGCTGCAAAAAATAACCTCTGCTCTTTATATCTCGATTTTCATTTTTAGTTTTTGTTTCCCCAAGGGAGGCGGAAAAATAAAGAAACACAGAAACATGCCTTTGACTCACATTTAGCAAAGGAATAGCCACTTTTCCCAGGAAGTCTGCACTTCTGTCTCTGTCCTCATCGTAAACAGTGACCTCAAGTACCGAGTGGATGTCCTTCACGTTACTGGACAATACACAAAGACAAATACCAGTGGTACACATACTGAAAGAGTTAAAGCACCGTGCATAAGCTTTTGTAAATACTGAATACAGAGAAAACGGGTTAAAAACTGTATAATAAAACACAAGATGCTTCACATTTTCTCATTACATTTACATCTATGAAAATATATGTAATACAATATACAAAGAAAGTTTTAATTAACCTGTTCCATCACTGGAGATTTGTCCCCCCAAAAAATTATAAACAGACTTAAATAAAATAAATTGATGAATAACTATAAATAGATTTCCTGGTAATTTCATGAAAATATATAAATATATATAAAATAAATAGAAGAGAGATGAGCAGATCTTTTTCACTGCTCAAAATGGTCCAGAATATATTTTAAAATAGCAAATGAGCTGGTGAAAGTCACAAGAAATATTGATTAATTTCTACATACTTTTTTCTTTTTTAATGAAACTGTTCACGTGTCTCTTAAAGGAGTTTTTGGCTGCGTGCATGCACGAGCGCACATACGGGGCACTCTTAAAGTCACTCACAAAGTGAAGACCTTGTTCCACTCTGGGTTCAGGTTTTTGTAGACGGTGTGCGTCTGCAGCCGATCGTTACTCAGCTCCACTACACAGAATGGGTCGCTCTTACCTGGCAAGCAAAAATAAATAGAAATAAAATTAAATAAAAAGAGAACAAGAAGGAGGCAAGAACGTCCTTCTTAGTGAAAAGATAAAATTCGGTTAGCTTGAGGTCTTAAAGTGAGAATCTTAAGTAATTCCAGCAGCTTTTGTTTATCTCAAATTCCTCATACTGTTAAGACACACACTGTAGCATCCTTCTCTTATGTCACATGACAGCTCCAATACCCTGGACTTATCAGAGTAGCAATGAAATGATTCTTTCATTTTTAGCCCCAATATTATACAACAGCATATCAGTGTAAAAGCTGTAAGCCATTTCTATCAGCATCCCGGCCACACGGACAACTAGAAGATAAGCTTCAGGACAACTGCGCCTTGGGCAGTCATGAGGAAAGGGTGAGAGAGAGAAGCGAGAGAGGACTTTGAAAATGGGTGGTGCGGAGAACACAGAGGTCGAGGTGCTCTGAAGGCCCGAGCATTTCTGAGCTGAACATAAAGGCAGCCGGTCACAGAGCCCGAGAAACGTAGCTCCTCCAAAGACAGCAGCGAGGGGAGCAGCGGCAGGCGTAACGATGACACGGGTAAAAGCGAGCACATAATGCCAAAACTATATGATGAATGAACAACAGAGAAAACATTTGCTCACATCATTTCTGCGTTTTTATACGGAGAGATGAATAAAAGCGGAAAAAGTTTTGAAAAAGATTTGTAAAAAATGATTAAAACTGAAATTGATACACTGTCTTCGAGGAGTTTGAGGACTAGCGGCGAAGCTGTTTTCAAGTAATATTTTATGGTAATTAAAAGTAAAAACATACATCCAGATTTGGATTTATTATACAAAATGAATCACGCTGAAAATTAAGGATCACAAATGAAGTACTGCTGCCAAACTAAAACTTAAACAGACTTATCATTATTATATGGT
>VOQK01022057.1:20649-40762 GCA_015052645.1 Benitochromis conjunctus
AGTTGCTGCTGATGTGTGAAATGACTCTCAGGCCTTCCATCAGTCTGTTAGTCCAGGAAATTTTGTCAAATTTAGAATAAATTGTTTCCTTTTATGGTTTGATTGCTTTACAGAGTGGTGGGTTTTTGAATGTAGCCTGTTGATTCTTAAAGTTTTAAATTTACACCTCCAACCTCCATCCAGCCTCTTTCACATAACCAATCCAGGGTCATGGGGTGCTGGAGCCAATCCCTGCTGCTATAGGGCAAGAGGTGGGCTACACCCTGGACAGGTCGCCAGTTTGTCACAGGACTAACAAAGAGAGACAACCATTCATGCTTACATTCACACCTGTGGGCAGCTTAGAATCACCATCTAACCTAACCCCACTAACTGCACGTATTTAAACTCCACACAGAAAGGCCCTGGCCAGATGGTGGATTTGAACCCAGCACCTTCTTGCTGTGAGACTAACCACTGCTTCTCCATGGTGTCGTCACTGTTGTTGTTGTTTCAATTAGTCCTTAAAAATGCTCAGATTTAGCAGCCAAGGTCCTCTTATGCACACTCCGTTTTTTTTTAATGTGTTTTTAACATGGACACTTTTTCAATGTTTTATATATTGTTATGCAGCCTCAGTGTCTTCTGCATCTGCTTCTGCATAATCCCCACTGACTCCGTGCTGTAATCGGGGCTCTGTTGGAGTCCGGGACATCTGCTGCAGAACTCTGTGTTCTCCCTTTGACTGAGAGAGTTCTTAATGTCACAGGCTGGAATTCTGGACTGCTGCAGAATGAGTTGTGGAAATGTCTACTTAGTGGTATTATGTTATTAAAATATAAACATCTAAAGTGCCCAAATACATTTTCGTTCTACTGCAAAATTAAAACTAGACTTCCATGTCAGAGAACACGATGCGTTACCGAAAAATGATTTGTTGAAAAGAGAGAGCTCACATCACCGACTGTGTCTCTTCTCCTGTAGGCCCTTAGTTCGTCTCTGGGACTTCTACAATCTTCGCTTACCAGCCTGGCTCCCCTGCGAGGTCTGGACACCCCAGGCCAAAGTGCTCCCTCTGGATCTGCCCCAGCTCTGCGGGGGTCTCTCGGCAGCTCTGGGGGGTTGGAACCCCTCAAGCCACCCCTACAGGTTAAAAAAAGCAAACATCATGCTACGTTATTGATGAAATGACGTGCTTCTCACTTTTTATCCCATCTGAATCTCTTATTTCCGTTCATTCTTTTTCAGGCTCCTCGAACCAGTGGATCAACCAGAATACTCGGCAGCCGACAGGAAGAGAGAGTGTCACTTACTTTGCCTGGTTTTGACAGTGATAACGACAAAATCTCAGAAAATGAGGTTGGTTTAGCTTCTGCTAGCTCCCAGAAATACACTTCATGTCCTTCTGTAACCAGCGACTGTTTTCTTTCCAGCCAAGTCCTCGTGATTCAGACAGACAATTGAAGAATCTTCACCTGGATCTGGATGACCTTGGGGGAGGCCTAAAGTATGAGGTAGACAGGATAACTAGCTTTTTACGACTCTCTTTCATAATTTAAGCAAAAATAACTGCACTGGCCATTATGCATCTTCTAATTTATACGAGATATGATTATGTTTCGTAATTAATGGTGTATCAGTGTCAGCGTTAAAGTTTCCTGTGTGAATGTTTACTGCAGGACAGCGATGCCAGTGGCGCAGCACCAGCTGAGGAGAGGACGGAGCCCGAGTTGCAGGATTTGGGCCTGTCTGATGACCACAGCCCTGAACTGCAGTCACAACAAGTAAAAACACACAACAGAGTCCTCGCATTCATTTTTCTCTTTCTCGCTCTGAACATTTAAAGTAGAACCTCTCTGCCATTTCTGCCCTCCTCACCTGTGTGTGTGTGTGTGTGTCTTTGAACGGCTGTGGTGTGTTGTTTAATGTGCAGCGCATTCAAGGTATTATAATGATTGTGTACGTTAATATTGTGTTTCTGTTTTTTAAACCAGAGATTTTGTACAAAGATCAGAAAATGTTTGTGAAGAATGGGGGTCTCTGGTACCTTTCCTCTGGTAAAACTGCAGCATGACAGATTTAGAAAATACACAGACACTGCTGTATTTTCAGTGTCTGATTAATTAGACGTGTTATTATAAAGTGTATTGGTGCTATATTATTATGAGTGTTTTTATCATTACAAAAAGGGACTTTTCTTGTTGTCTCGTCTAACTGTGGTCTCTAAACCATATGTTTCTGTTTCTCTTGTGTCTCTTTGACCTTTAAACCTCTCACCTTTGCACTGTGACCCATGTGTGTACCTGCAGCTGCTGTGCTGCTGGGATCTGTCCTACGGGCACGGCTGTTACTGTGTCTTCCTCTTTGTCCTTCTGTCCTCCTACTGCCACTGTTACTGCTTTGCTGTCTAAACAACAAGAGCATGGGCCATCTCCATCAAAACTCATTCATGAATTTATTTGTTTAAGTATATCATCCACAGTACAATTCCTTACCATCACCACTGAACAGTCAGTTGTAATTATATGTGGTAATTTGATAAATCATATAAATAGTTTTTTCTGAAATGTATATTTAATACAAACACAGCCAGGTTTATTAATCAGGGCAAATGAGATTTTTAAAAAGCGTTGAGGGAGAAAATGGAATTTACTTACTAACGATTTGTAAATTCAATGACACACTTTATTTCTATATTGAAAAACACAATCGCCAAAAGCAGCACAGATGGCTTTCAAAATTGAGAACGCAGGCACATGTTTGTTACTTGAAGTCTGACAGACCTAATATGTGTGTAGTTTTTATGTCCTGAGCAAATGTGGAAGAGCAGACCAAGGAGAGGTTAGAGAAAGGTCCGTAAGTTTTTGGACAGTGACAGATACTTTGTAGTCTTTCCCTAAGGACACCGCCACAGGGAAATTTAGATCGAGTGGAGCAATGCAACAGTTTCTTCTTTTTCTGGCTTTATTGGTTAGGTAAAGTGAAGAGTGACAGGAAAGCAGAGGGCTGCGCGTCAGACTTGAACCCAGGCCGTCTGCTCTCAGCCATACAGCATGTGGTCGCCTGCTCATCCCACTGAGCTAAACGAATATGCTGTAAATTATTGGGCTAGCATTGCAGTGATTTCTGATCAGTAGCATACATTTATTCTGTTTGTAACAAAAGTAGTCTAGTAGAACAGTGATGTGATATTTGTGGTTCTGAAAAAAATAGGAAATTTTAGGATTTCCTCTAAGATCTCATTCAAGATTTTTTTTGTGCAAGTGATGCTTGAAAAAACAAGTTTATAAAAGCCACGCTTGGCCTCACGAGGTCAAACTTCTGCTAGTTTAGCTGGATGTTTCAGGAGGTCGAGTTTCCTTTCAAATAAAACCAGTTTTTCCTGACATGCCAAATACATGAACACAAGTTGAGAAAATTGTCTCGCTTTTTGCCATGTGCTCTCTGCTCTTGCAGCGGCATTTCCCTAGCAACAACTATTGTTGCCATGTGAGGTTAAAATGGGCCGAAACCATAAACTGTGGGTGGACCCAGTAATCATTATATAACCCACTGCGTTAGCAAAATGTCCAGCTGTGATGGCTCTGTCTTCATACTAGACTCGAGTTCTGTGTCTGACTAAGAAACCGAGGGACACTGTGTGCTCATACCCCGCTCTGTCGTCTTTCTTGACTCTAATGGGGACAAAGTGAACATTATGTTGGATTGAGTATGACTAAACTAGTAATTAAGTCCATTAGCTCATTAAGAAAGTGTTTGCATAGGTCACAATGAGCTGAAGGGCCATTTTCTCTTAGATGTCTATATAACTAGTTTTCTTTTCCTGACTAGAGGAGTCGCCTCCTGCTGATCTTTAGAAGGAATGCAGGTTTAAGGCACTTTTGCTTCTTTTATATACACCATAGTGAATCATGCTGCCAGACTGATATAAATACAGTTGTAACACTAGTTTGTCTTTACCTATAGTAAACGTTTTGTTTTCACCAAAGGAAGGCTTGCTCCAAAATCTTAAATTTGGTGTATTTCATTAGAAAATAACAGAATTTCCTGTTGATTTGTCAGCATAAAGGTGTACTGATTCAGTGCTGAAACAAGGAAATCACAGTCATAAAACACACCTGCTCAAACTATCCCCCGTGTGTGTACTTGTGTGTGAATGTGAGACCCAGAACAACAATGTTTGTATCTTTTGTTTGTGCAGACATGCATGTTCTCCTTTGGTGGATTTATTTTTATGTGCCGACTGCCTAACAATGTGTCAGTTTTGCATGCAGTCATGTTTCGAGAATGTCTCACCTTCACCATCTTTCACTTGATTTATTTATTTTTTCTGTCCGGCTCCTTTCCTCACCTTCCTCCTTCCCTTCTCTCCTTATGTCTCTGTATTCCTGGCTTTCTGCCTCTGTTTGGGACGGATGGACCATTCTTCCCATTATCTTACACCCAGGATTCTCTGAAGGGCCGGCACCTCCACCTCTCTCCCCAGATAGGCAGTGGAAATCATGTCAGTGAGGCTGATGCCATCACTCCTGATCCTGAAAACTCTGCTGAGCACTCAGAAGAGGAGGTAGCAGAGGAGTTAAGTGAAGCAGAGGAGGAAGAGCAGCAGAGTAGCACATTAGACAAGGATGAAAAAGGAGCAAAAAAGACAAAAGGAGATGTGGATGGTGAGCTGGAAGGTACAGAAGAAGATGGAAAAAGCCAAAAGGAGGGGATAGAGATAGAGGATGCTCAAAGTGAAGTGTCTGGAGAGAATGAGAAAGGGGAAGATGAGAATAATGAGATAGAGGAAGAGTGCTGTGAAGATGAGGATGAGAACAAAGATGAAGACAGAGAGAGGAAAGAAGAGGAGCAAAAAATAGAAGACGAGGAATGTGAGGATGGTAGCAGTGAAGTCGTGAAGAAGTCCTCCAAAAGTGATCAAGGTGGAGAAAGTCAGGATGAGGACAGAACTGACAAAGAGAGGGATGAGCTTGAGAAAACTGTAAGTGATGCAGGGCACAGTGAGAGAAAGGAAGAGGAGGTCGAGACCAATAGCAAAGGAGGGCAGGAGGAGGAGAGCGATAAAGTTTTGGAGAGGTGCTCTCTAAGCCGGAGGAAACTGACAGAGAGTGATGAGGTGTTGGAAAGATGTGTACAGAGCGAAGGAGAAGACACAGAGAGCGGGGGAGTGGAGCTAGAGGATGACTCAGTTGGCCAGAGAGCATCAGACAGCCAGGAGGAGGAGGAGGAGGAGGAGGTTATAGAGGTGTTTAAAGAGGAAGGGGCTCATGACCAACCAGCCAGTAATGATCGGAAGCTGAAAAATGAGACAAAATATTCCTCCCTTCCTGCAGAGGTAGGGTCCAATGTTGTGCCTCTATGTTGCCTCTTAGTTTTAGTCTTGCCTGACTTTTGCAAGCAGGTGCATGTAGCTCTCAGGCTCCAACTCCACTGCCTTAGGGGCTGCTACCTCCTGTGTGACTTCCTGCCTGGAAGTCTTCATTCACACACTGCATGATAAATCGAGCAAAAGGTCAATCCATCTGAGCCCCTGAGGACTGGATTGGAGCATTTTACCTTTGACAGTGCAGACTTTTTGTCGCTGACCTGACCTTAGATTGCTGGTTTCAGTTGTCTGTTCAGACAGAGCTGTCATGTCCCTCAATCCTGCCCCTCACCTGCAGAGTGTGCTTGCTTCAGTTGCAGAATGATTTTGTAGTGTGCTTGCCTGCAGTCTGACCTTGGTTGTGTTTGCATGTAGGCTATAGCTTGGAATCACCTTTAGTGTCTTTCTGTGGCTTTGGTAGAGACAGCATGCTTGGATGTCCAGTGTTGCTTGTGGGCAGGTCAGTTGTTTAGACATAGGTTATCAGCCAGAACCGTTACCTGATCACTGTGTGTATTATTGCAGCATTCTGAAGCCAGTAAGAACATTGAGGAGGCGGCGTCCTCCATAGATAATGAGGTATGCACACTAACTCATTTACCATTCAACCTACTGTGTCAGCCTAAAACTCAAAAGCAAACACAAAAATTCTCCAAGACTCTTTTAAAGATGGCACGGTCATGTTTGACATAAAAACCTGACTCATTTCATCTTAAAAGCCTTCATGAGGTAGTTGCATTTTATTTATTTTTATAACAGGTTATGTGGGGACAATGACACTTGTGGTGTTCCACTGATAGGCAGGCTAGGACAAGTTATAATGGTCTAAAAGGGTTCAGAAAATAAATGTCTTTTTCTGGGTTAGAATGTGAAAATCCAAAAAGCTTCCCTTTCATTTAAGTGCATGAATGTCTTTTTATTCTCCCAGTGTCAAAAACAAAAAACAAAATTTGCAGCTGCGACACATCTGATAAATGATTTTTAGATTTCAAACTCTGTCTTTCAGCTGTTGCAGAAGGCTCTGGACATCAACGATGTGTCTAATGCAGTCAGTCCACTGGAAAAAGCTGACACAGAAGAGGAAGAAGAGGAGAAAGGAGAAAAGGGGGAAAGGAAAGGAGGAGGGGGCAGCAAGAGGTGTCTTTCATTTACATATTGGTCCTGAAAAATATCTGCTTGGCTGATTTTATGTCACTTTATCCTCTTAAGAAGTTGCACTTAGCACACAGTCTCGCACAAGTCTCTCTTTTTTTTTTTTTGTAAAGAAACATCTACTTTTTACAACATATACTGTTTATAAAGAAAGCTGTAGACTTTTTGAAAGTATGCACATCTTGTTCATAGAATTATGATGAACAAATCCAACACCTTTTAGCTCTTTTGCTCTCATTCTTTTATTTTAGCCATGTGCTGGCCAAAGACAGAGACATGTCCCCAGTGCATAAAGTTGACCGGCTTGTCCTTCACCAGTCCAGCCCTTCACCATCACCCTCCATCTTCTCGCATTCAGACCAAGCTGTCACCCCCCAGCAGACGGCCCAGGGCCTCGGCGTACCTCTGGGAATTCAGAGGCCTGAAACTTCCAGGGGCCGACAGGCACGGTTTTCGAGCATCCAAGCTGATGGTGTTAAACGCTCCTTAAAAAAACAAGAGAGGGCTTTGGAAGAAGAGCCGAGAGGGAGAAGCTGGAAAGACGGGGAGAAGAAAGAGAATGAGGAGGAGAGGAAGAGGCTGGAGAGAGAGGAGAGGAGTAAGAAGGAAAGAGAGGAGATGGAGAGGGAAAGGAGGAAAGCTGACGGAGAGATAGAGGAGGAGACGGAGCACATAGCTAAGGAAAAAGAACAGAGGATTCGTCTCCTCCGGGAAGAGCTGAAAAGAGAAGAGGAGGAGGAGGAGAAGAAACTGAGGGGAGAGACTGAGGAAAGACTGAGGTTGGTAGGAGATCACACTCAAAGATAGCACCTTTAAATTTGTTTTTGTATTTTGTCGTTTACTTCCTGCTCTTTATTGTTATTATTACAAGAGGAATGAATCTAATTGATGAAGCTCCTTTGCTTCCAAAGGTTCCTTTTATCGTAACTGCATTCACAACAGCTTCTTAATTTCCATGCGTCTCCCTCAGGGCTTTACGGCAGCACCTCTTGTCTAGAAGGAGAGAGGAGGAGGCCAGGCTGAACGAGGAGTCTGACAGAACGTTGGAGGAGCTCAGAGAGTCTACAAAGAGGGAGAGGGAGCAGCAGCAACACAAACTCAGGTCAATGCTTAACTCACATCAGCACGGTCGCCCCTAAAGGAGTGAAAACCCACCGTTCTTTTTTTTCTTGCACATGAAAAAACACAATCCCTGTATTAATATCAACATCTGCGTTGTGTGCAGGGAAGAGAGTGAAGCCCTGTTAAAGGAGGTACGTATCACTCTAGAGGAAGAGCAAACTGCAGCGCGGGAAAGGCTGGAAGCCCAGAAGAGACGGGACATTGAGCGCCTGAAGGCGGAGTTAGAAGAAGAGCTGGAGACTGAGAAGAAGAGGCTCCAGAGAGAGAGGGAGGAGAAACTGGACTCTCTGAAACAGGAGGTAACTGTTGATGCTGCTGATTTTTTTTAATCGTCAGACAGCTCGTCTTTATATTTAGGTCAGATGAATCATAGTGTTCACTGGACTAAAGAGGAGGGGGACCATCCAGCTTATAGCACTCAGTTCAAAATCCTGTCCAAAATCTTTATTCAGATTCAGGGAAGGCCTTTCATATTTAAGCAACACAATGCTAAACCGCATACTGCATCTGTTACAGCAGCATGGCTTCATGGTAGAAGAGTGCTGATGCTGATCTGTTCTGCCTGCAGTCCAGACCCTTCACCATCCTGAAACATCCAGAACAAGAATCGTTGATCACAGTGGAACTAACATACCAACATATTTTGTGTTACAAGTCCATGACCTAAAGTCCTAAATTCTCTGTGTCACCATACAGTTGTAGCTTTGTTTTTTAGTTTTTGTAAAAACTGAAAAAACAGACGTTGCTAGTTTAAACTGACAAATGAGCTCTGTGGCCAGTGGTAGTGCGATATAATAATGTAAACATTAAAACCAACCAATCCACAAGTTTGCTTTGATAGTACACGAACACAAAAAACACAGATTAATGATCTGTCTGTGTTTGCACTCTTTTTTTTGTCTGTATAAAGGTCAGAAGCACAGAGAGGAGGAGGGAGCTGATAATGAGTCCGCGGCCTGAGCTGCAACTGGCCGAGTACCACCGCGAGGTTAGAGGACACATTTTTTATACAGCATTGCATCAGCATCTCTGTGAACATGAGCTTGAAAGGCGTGAAGCACTAGTAACATTAGAATGGGTTATAATTTGTTTGGTTTTTTTCCTTCCCCCTTTTCTGCACCGCTCCCCAGTTGACCGATGTACTCCAGGAAGTGCGAGATGAAGTGCAGCGGGATCACGAGAGGAAGCTGGAGCAACTGAGGAGCGACCACAGGAGAGAGATGAACAACATAAGAGAGAAATATCTAGACGAGGTCAGGGGGCGTTTGAGATTTAGCTGTACTGTAGATCTCATAAACATATAGTCAAACTTTCAAGTAATAAATGATCTTCAGACTAGAGCCTGGCTGACATTTTAAAGACCAATACTGGTTTAAAAAACAGATATATCAGCCAATATTTACCAAACATAACCAGATTTCCACATATAGCTATTTATGAGTGCTTAATAAGATAGTGAATGATTTGTTTATACTTGGCCGACTCTGCTCCAACCAGCACTTTTTGCCAAAAGGAAAGTTGCAGAGTGCCCTCTGGTGGACAAAGTATGCAACATCAACATTCATAACATGGGTGAAGGATGTTTCTCTTTTCTTTGTACATAAATGTCATAAATGCCATTTTTGATATGTCAGCAAATGGCTAATATCAGCCTGATTAGCATATCAGCACTTCAGGCTGCTCTTAAGAGGCATTTTTTTCTCTCTTGGCTCTATATGATGTCAGTAAGTGCAGATTTCCCTAATCTGGCCAGCTCAGGCATGGAAGACTGACTCACCTGCTGTTTCCATCTTCTGTTTAAGAGGAGCCAGTCAGATTCAATCAGGAAGGACTTTAAGAGGAGCCTAAACAGTTACTCTAGGAGAGGCTGTGAAAAATAACATCTGGATATGCGTAAAACAGGTCACCTTTAAACCAGAAGTCGATTTTCTGAATCTGGGAACAGAGAAAGTGAGCTGTGAAAACAACACTACACATGTTTTGGACTTTAATGTAAAGACTAGCTTTTCTCACACGGTGTCACTTTTGTGTTTAATTTTTAAAAAGTAGAATAGTATTACACGTTTTTGCCTCAAGGGTTTCAGTTTTTGTCAACAAGCAGGATACTTATTATCAGTCACATCCTCCTGTTGGTGTCCTAGGAGACGGCTCAGAGGGAGCGCTTGCTGTCCACTCTGCAGGAGGACAGAGAGCGACTGCAGGCGTCCCACGCTGTCCAGCTGGAGAAGCTCCGCTTACAGCTGGATGCACAGATACAAAAGACTGAGCTGGCACACTCACGCAAAGTAAGTCAGGACAGACACACACAAATGCTAACTCTGAGGTGGCGTTTTACTAAATATCTGCTAAGCGGTCACAAGGGAGGGTAAAGGTTAGCGTTTTCTAAAATTAAGTCATCTTATCTCTTTGTGTAGGAGTCAGAGTTGCAGGATTTGGGGGATCAGCTGGAGCTGAGAGCCAAAGAGCTGAAGAGCCAGGAAGCCATGCTGCAGACCAAGGTCCCTTTTAAACAATATGTCCTCTGTTAACAGGTGTCTGAACCACATGGACTAATAATTCCTGTCTCTTATCAGGCAGCAGATCTGAAGAGGAGGAGGAAGCTGCTTGGAGAAGAGGAGCAGGAAGTGGAGAGACAGATAGAGGTGTGAAGCCATGCTTGCTCCTAATGAACAGATTTTATTCACTCGCTTTGCGATCAGCCAACTTTCCTTCTCTCCTCCGTCAGGCCTTACCTCGGCTGATCCAGGAAAGAGACCGGCTGAGGGAGGAGCTGGAGAGGATGAGAGAGGAGAAAGCCCAAGCCCGAGAACTCATCAACAGAGTCAGGGAGGAGAGGAGTGAGGCCAAGGAGGAGGAGGAGAGGCTCAGGGAGCAGTTGGACCGAGCCAGGGAAGAGAGCAGAAGAGCCAGGGATGATAAGGAGCACCTGGAGAGCAAGGTGGCATTGCTGCAGGAGAGATGTGACCGCCTCAGCCACAGAGTCAGGTAGAGGCTTTCTACACAACCACTTTCAAAATAAAAGCTCTGATTGGTACTCATAGATTTGTCACAGTATTAAATGACAGAATGACTGTTGCCTTGCATATGTAGAATTTTCTTGTTTTTTATTTGTTTAGTTTTTTTTAATAGCTTTAAAAATGTTTCCATGCAAAAGTCTGCTGTTGTTGTTTTGTCAGTGAGCTGGAACAAGGTGAAGGGGCGAGCACGTCCCCCAGACAAAAGCAGGACAGAAAGAAGAAGGCAGAGAAGGTGACGACGCCCTCCAGTGACAGAAGAGACACATCACTACATATAGATGACCTGGAGGAGCCGCCTCTCTCGCCTGTACCTGAGAGCAACAGCAGCATGGACGAGTAAGGGGAGCCCACACGGAGTACAAATCACAGTCAGAAATAAACAGTTATAAATTCTGCAGGATTAGAACCAAAACCTAATGTCCCAAAGGTGTTCAATTGGACCAAACCGGTCATGCATGAACGATGTTACAGGCAGCATCTCAGACCTTTTTGTGCCCATCACATGTGGTCAGGGTGAATCTGCTGTCATCTGTGAAAATGCCAGTCAGGCTCCACAGTGCCAGGCAGCGAGCACAGGGCCCACTAGAGGATGTCATTCCCTCAGACTACTTTCATGAAATCTGTTTCTGATTATTTAGTGAGAGAGCAGGTCACACCAGTGGCCTGCTGGCAGTGCTTACACTGTTCCTCCTTGCACAAAGTGCCAGATATTGGTCCTGCTTATGGGTTAAGGACCTTCTACATCCCTGTTCAGCTCTCCCAGAGTAACTGTCTGTCTCCTGAATCTCCTCCAGGTTCTTGAGACTGTGCTGGGATACACAGTTTAAACCTTTTGGCAGTGGCATGTATTGATGTTCCATCCTGGAGTAGTTGGACTATCTCTGTAAATGGTAAATGGACTGAAGTAGTGCTTTTCTACTCTCCTGGAGTACTCAAAGCGCTCTATACAACAACCTCATTCACCCAATCACACCCATTCATACAAGCACTTTATTCTATACTTTTTAGTGCTCTAACTAGCATTCATATACATTCATACTCCAATGGATGCATCGGAGAACAACTTGGGGTTAGTATCTTGCCCAAGGATATTTGTCATGCAGAGTAGGGAAGCCAGGGATCGAACCTTCCAATCAGTAGCTGACCTGCTCTACCACCTGAGCTACAGCCACCCCCACCTCTGTAACCTCTGTAGGGTCCAGGTATCTCCTCATGGTACCAGTAGTGACACTGACTCTAGTTATAATGCAAAACTAATGAAAAAAAAATCAGTCAGAAAAGTGCATGTCTACCTTTAACACTTCCCATTCCCACACGTCTACGTGTCCAGATTCCGGCGGTACATCTCCTCACACGGCGCCTCCATCCAGAAGACCAAACTCTTCCTGGAGAGAGAGAGCAGCCGGCTGATGGAGAGGCAGGCAGTCCTGCAGGCCCAACCCGCTCAGGGAGGAGCGACCGAAGAGACGATAAGAAACCTTGAGCAGGTAAGGGGGCGTCTCACGTGTCTCACCTCTATTGATTGATTGGATTATTATTATTTTTTTTAAACAAGATGGGAATTTTCCCCTCCCCGTGTCAGGAGGCCAACAGTGTGGCGGAGCTGCAGCGGACGGTTCAGAGAGGAAACAGTCTCTTGCGGAGGAAAGAGGAGCAGCTTCTGCAGCTAGAGAGCTCTATAGCCAAAGAGGTCAGGAGGTCATCAGCATGTAATTGTGCTCTTGTGTGAGCTCGTTTAAAGTCACACTTAGAATGAATTTCTTGTAATCAGTGTAGGAGATTATATTGACCAAATGAAATTGATGAAAAGCTATAAAAATAAGCAGAACATAGCTCTATGGTACATTCTTGCCACTCAACACACTTTACATGAAAGGATGAAATGTGACTCAGTGGACGGGAAATATGACCTGGATTGGATTTAAGGTGTAGCAGAAGGGAATTCTTACTTTTAATGGAATGTCCTGATGACTGTAACGCCTCTGCGCTTTTTCCACCCAGCCGCTGTTTGAGGATTTGTCTCGGCTCGCCGGAGGAAGGAAAGTAACCTTTGATGTGAGTGAGTCAGACCTCAGCAGCACCGTGGAACCGCCAGATGGGACAGGTAATGCATGCTTGCCAGCACGCTCCCCAGACAATGAACAGGATTTTGAAAATTGGCTTTTTAATTTAGTCCAAATTCAACATGTGGGCCCTGCCTGATCCCTGCTCGGGGTTCAGCGTTCCTCTTTAACGCTCAGTGTTCGGACTGAGTGCCAGCGTTTCTGGAGTTTGTGTCAGTGTCACACAGCCTCAATAAAGTCAAAAGTATCAACAGTGCCCTGAGATGTAAAACAAACCAAATTTGTCAATGCTCTTTATTATTCTTGCCTCTGTTTGGGCTTCTGAAAGTGTAAAACTTTATTTAACAATGTAAAGAATGTATATTTTCTTAATTCATCTGTATTTCCCAGGGGGAGACGGACACCAGCAGAGCTGTCCTTTGTCATCGATGTCCTTTCTTCATAACTTTTATGGACAGAATTTCTCGGTATAGCTGAGTGCTTGTGGATTTCCACTTTCATGGCTATCCCATGAATAGGTTCTATTGGCTAACACTCGCGTGCATGAATGAGAGAAGAGTGGATCAGGAGAGTGATGGATTAGTGCAGCGACTGCAGGGATGTGGAAAGGAGGAGCTCAGAATAGAGCTGCATCTGGTTTGTTTATCTGACTGGGATTCCTCCTAGGTGAGGTATTTTGGGCATTCCCTACAGCTGTACTTAAGCTGCTGCCCCCACAAACAAACCCTAGCTAAGCAAGAGCAGATGGATGGATGAAAGTAGCATGTCCCCCTGTAGCTATGGGCTGAGAGTAAAGCCCTTTCAAAGTATACTGAATTAGCAGCTCTAAGGTAACCTATACCAGACCTTGATTCATGATTTGGGACCTTAAATGCCCCTCTGAGTTGTGTGTCAGAGCCAATGTTTTTGTATATAAACTTCACAAATCAACTTCACAAAGACAATTATTTTGGCTCTAGTGCGTCCCCAGAGAGCCGCTCCTCACAGTTTGAAGAACTCACCTGTTGTATTTTCTCTCACCTCTGCAAATGTCCACTCTCCTCCTCCCTCTCTCTTCAGGAGATATTCCCACCGTTCCGGCCAAAGTCCAGGAATTAGCAGAGTCCCTGCAGCAGATCTCAGGCCAGCTCAACACCGTCCTGGGTGCCTTGGGTTCGCTGACCCAGCAGCAGAGCACCGCACCTTACGCAGCTTTCCCTCCACCTCTGTCTCATCCTCACTCCACTCTAGCTCCCACCTCCTCCTCATCTGCTCCTGTCATTGCTCAGACATACAACCTGGGAACCAGCTCCTTGGCCCCGCCTCCTCCTCTGGGGACGCTCTCAGAGCCACTGTGGAGCTGGGTGACTCAGAGTGGCTCTGCAGCCTCCCCACTCTTCAGCACGCCCATCAGCAGTGAGCTGAGGGCTCCTGGGGACGCCCTCAACAGCCGCTGGAGCCAGATATTCCCCGGTATGTTGTTGGATTAGTGAAGCACCGACAACAACAGCACTCACTGGGGAAAAACAACCAAAACAAAGTTGTACAAACTGTGTCATTGTTCTGTTCTCCAGGAGCAGCTGTTGACCCGCTTGGTTCCAGCACGACAAGAACCTCCACAGCTTACTCATCATACACTCCTCTGAAGTACTGCAACCTGCAATACGCCTTTAATCAAGCCTGTGTAGCAGAGATTCCACACGCATGCTGCTTTAAGTGTACTTAACAGTAACTCCTAACTGTGTGTGTCTCAGTGAACACAGCCGGGGGCTTCACTCCACACCGAGATCAGTTGAGACGGACGGTCAGAGGCTGCAGGGGCTGATAGACGGCAACAAGAGGTGGCTGGAAATGCGCAAGAAAGACACCAGCATGTATCCTTCCATCACTCTAACACACAGAAAAAACACACTGTCCATCCTCTAGTTCTGCTTTATTTCTTATAACTTCCTTTAAAAAAAAAAAAATTCCACTCGTCTGATAACATTTTCACTTTGCAAACATCTCTAGTCTGAAGTTCACCGTCGGTTGTACCAGCTGTCTTTAACTCCACCCTCCAGACCACTGTTCACTCGCTATCGGGCTCCGTCCTCAAAGAGCGGGCTGGTCCAGCTGGGCCTGGATGACAACAATCAGATCAGAGTCTATCATTACTGACAGCATGACGCACAGCCTCCCTCTACCGACACTGTTACCAAGGACTTTGTATTACTGACTGTCACAGGTCTGAATGATGATGTTTACATTCCTCCTTCTTTTTTTAATTAAATGTGTCAGTTCAGAAAGTTTTCAGGGATCGTTCAGCCGCCACTGTTCTTCCCGGAGGAAGAGATGACTCTAGAAGACACGGCTGTTCATTCAGGGAGGTTACATATCCGAGAGGGCTGAGGACTTTTTTTTTTTTTAGGCAAACAAATTCAGGGTTAGAGGTCCATGCCGGAACTTTAGCCACTCTGTGTTTTAAAGCTATAGTTCACTTGTGTCAGGTTTTCCTAATAAGCATAAGACAATCACAGAGAAGTGTCCTGTGTGTTTTCTCTTTTACCGAAACTTTTCTTCCAGAACATGGCCTGATGGAGGTTAACTGTTTATGTAATGCACTTTGTTTTACATTTTTAACATTTTAACGGACTGAATTTCCTGTTGCTGTTGTTTTTGTAAAGACAGTGAAGCTAATCCACTTTGAAAAATGTTTTTTAATGTCCAGTCTCCTAGTGTTTGCATATCAGTTAAGAGTGAGCTGTTGACTAGTTCCTGTTATATATTTGTATAAATATTGTATTTTTATAAGAAATATTTTAATAAAACATTTTTAATGTGTGAATGATTTCCAGTGGAGAAACTTGTGAGCGACTCTTTTTTCCAATGTTTTAAAATGGACTCAGTTTGAAACTCCTCCTCGATTAAGCCAGATTACTTCTGAATGACTGCCCCTCTCAAATAGATCCAAACAGCAGGTTGGTGGTGCTCTTGTGCCTGAGATGACCTTATCAAAGCCGCGTATTGGAAAAATAGACCACACTTCAGAAAAGACCTTTTATTCAGTATCCTTTCACTGCAATGCCTGACAATAAAATCCATCTTTTATAGAGTGCAAAAATACCTTTAAGAGTCACACTTCAGGGCAGTTACAAGTAAATACAATCATGTCTTCATGGATATTCCCTCAAGGAGGAGGACGGCTAGCTTGCGGATCTGACCAATCAGAACACAGTATTGTGACTACTATGATTAGAACATTGAAGGCCACTGAGACTGGACAGGATTCATCTTCCCACAATTATTTTTGTAAACACGCACGCACGCACACACACCCCTGTACAAACACACACAGCATATAAACAGGCTACAAACAGTAATTAAAATACATTGCTGACTTCCAGGCCAAATGTAATGCAGACAATATAAAATAAGTTAAAACGGACGATTTTCATGTCAAGCCAGAACGCACACCGTTATCATCAGCAGAAAACGGTGATCACAACAGTTACATCGATGATGGCAGCGAGAGGACCAAACACTTCAGCATCGCTCGACGTCATTCCAGCTTTTATTGGCACATTTGTGTCCACACAGGTAGAGGGAGGGGCCTGTTGCCCCTCCCCACTGGCTGCGAGAGGCAGCGAGGTGCTCATCGACAGCCCAGAAACAGGCTACTGGCTGTGCTTTTTGAACAAGATGGAGGGGATGCAAACAGAGAGGGCGATAAGGCAGAGAGGAAGAGCAGAGCTCTTCGCACATCTGGCAAATCTAGAAGACGTAGATTTTGTCTCTCTGGACGGTGTCGAGGTCATCGTCCATGGTCAGGAGGACCTGAGGGGGAGCAGAGGTAATATTGGATATTAAGATATGAACGCCTCATTGTAGACCAACTGCGTTTCCTGCATGTTTAAACATATTAAAACATGATTCATAATACCAGGAAGGATCCAAACATGGCGATGGAGGACAGGAAATGCCAAATGTCATGGTCGTCGAAGAATGACAACAGGATGCAGTCCCTGTTGTGCTCACGAGACTCGGCCGGAGTTTTCTGTGCCAGAGGAGAGAAACAAGTAATCGAAGTGTCTTTTCACATGAGCCCAAATCTCATAGGTGTGTGTGACTAACCTGCCAGGTACTGAGACCCTGGAAGAAGAAATACAGCGCAAAGCCCCACACAACCGCCGTGAAGAGAATACACACCAACGCCAGACACTTGATTCTCTCACCGCTCCGCAGCTGAGCACAAACAGAAAACTGTAAGCTCCAAAGGTCCCAAACACTCTGCTACTTTCTCCTAGTGCTTCTCACATGCGCAGAGTTACTCAACACACAAACCTTCATAATGATGTAAAAGGCAAAGTAGAGCAGCAGGTTACAGATGGCGATGGCCAACAGGTACGAGGCAAAATCGTTGGGTTTCTGTATGAGGCCGTAGGCAGCCCTGCAGAGAGAGAGCGAGATACACATCACCTGTCTCTTCCACACTCTCCTGATTTAAATGAGCTGGAAACAGTTTGTTTTACTCACAGAGACCAGTTGACTATGTTCCCCATCACAAGCAGAACCATGCGGTCCTAAAAGACATACACCGGTGGAAAAACGATTAAAAAGCAGCTCATCTGGAATCACTGATGGCTTTTGGTGCAGAGAGCAATAAAATGTTGTTAATAATTGAGTTACTCGGTAAAAGCAGAAGGACCTGCTACTTTATGCAACAAACTGATACTGAATTCTCTGGCCATTACTCACAATGTACACCGGCCCGCTGCACTGCCTGATGCAGTCTGTGTAGATGACGTAAACAATCCTACGCAGGATCCCAGTGTCTGATACGTGAACACACGGAGAGGAAGGAGAGAGAACAACAAGGATTATAAGCTGCTTTATCTCATTAGAATATCCTGATAAATGGATTTTGATGTTAATTACTCTGATTTGCTAGCTTATGTGAGACACAAGCTTATACAACAGCCTTAATATATAATAATCCTGGACTATTTTAGTTGCAGTCAGTTATTAGTCTAAAGTGACTCATTTTAAGCCGATAAAGCCCACTGGACTGAGTTTGCTTTCTTTCTGTGATCTTACTGAGCCTCCATCGACCCATATAGTAGAGCTGTGTGCTGAGCAGCAGAGTGGCCAGAATGTGGATCACAGAGAAAACAATCCAGAAGGCGGTGTTGTCTCTCCCAAATACCTGAGGAGGGGGGGGGGAAAGCACAGCACTATGATTATTATGAAATCTGTCTGTTTTTAAATATAAAGTGTGTGTGTGCATGCGCATACCACTCCCAGCACAGAAAAGAAGATGACAGCGGCGAGGCAGGCGTAAGCGGTGTAAGCGCTCGCGTTGATGTCCGGGTGTCTCTTCTGATAGAGCTTCAGCATACACAGTCCAGCAATCATGTACATGAAGGAGGTGTCTGCAGGGGAGGAGAACAGCATTACAAAATGCACTCTGAGTCAAAGGATGGCACCGAGTTGAAGCTCAAATGTACTGCATTCAACTTCACTTTTTTCTGCCCAGGACTCAAAATAATTGAAGTGACAGCTGTTTAAAGCCAAAACTCTCTTCAGACTACTGATCCTGACAGAGGTATGAACAAGTGTAATCATGTCGAGTCTGAGTAAGGACACAAGCGTTCTTACCAAACTGGAAGTTAGTGTAGTTGGGACAGACGTGGTAGCAGGCACTGAGCAAACCCTCCATCATCAGAGCAGTTCCCATGGCATAAAAGAGGCCAAAGTGCTTTGGGATACCACACTCCTAAAGGAGGAAGAGACAACCTGATAACTAAACTACAGTCATGTTGCGTGCACCGCTGTCAATCATCATCATCATCATATAAATCTTTAAAAACACATCTTCGTGCCATATGACTGCGCGTTTGTCAGTGTGCGTGTGCCTCACCAGCGCGTTGACGTCATGCCGCTCCAGAGCGCGATTGTGGGCGAGGTCTCTCTTGAGGACGATGAGGAGAAAGAGGAGCCCCAGCATCACGTAACCGAGGTTACTGAGGATGTTGTTGAACGCGCTGTGTGGAACGAGTTAAACGTTACTTTACGCGGGTTAGCTGATGATGTTGGACATGCATGTTAACACACTGTGCCTGACTGCAAACCTTAGAGCTCCGAGCGGGTGGGCGCACAGGAAGTTGTAGTAGCAGATGTCCTGGTTTCCTGTGACATTGACAACCTGTGGAGAACGGAGATGCACAGACCGGAGATGTATTAGCGAGCTGGTGGCTTATCAGATTCTTTTCAGAAAACGATCCTAAGTGTCGCCGTGCTTTATCAAATCCCTTTTACCGTTTGATAGGTGATGACCAGCTGTACGACTGGCAGGGCGTAGAACACGGCAATGGTAGCAATGTTCCTGAAGAGGGCACAATTATTACTTTCAGCCTCTCGACCATCAGCTCTGCAGCACTTCATTAATAATCTGGGTTTTTTTTTAATGTTTCATATAATGTCAAAACTATGGCTTGGTTAATTCATTGTGAATCTATTTGGCTAAGATGTAAAAGAATGTTTCTTATCATGGGTGTAACTAGAGAACTCACCAGAAGTAGATTTGGTACTTCTTGCTGAGGACCCTCTTGTCTTTGCGGGCCAAGTCAGCCACGTACAGAAATTTCTGTAAGAGGAAGAAGAGGACTTCTTAGAGGTGATAGATTGTCTGAAGCAGTTAGAACAAGACAATACTATTGACCGGACCTCATACCACAGGCTATACCCAGGGGAAGCTACACCAAGTCTGTATGGTTTACCAAAGATACATAAACAGGGTGTACCTTTAAGACCAATTGTCTGTATGATCAACTCGGTCACCTATAACATCTCTAAGTTTCTGGCTTCGATCCTCAACCCGTTGGTAGGCAGCTCTGAACACCACACCCAGAACACCTTGGATTTTGTTGAGAAGGTGAGAGATGTCATTATGGAGGCAAATGAAACAATGGTCTCGTATGATGTTACATCTCTCTTCACTTCCATCCCAGTCATGGAAGCGTTGGAGGTAGGTAAGAGATTACAGGATGACCCCACCCTCAGCAACAGGACTACTCTCAGCATCGACCAAGTGTGTTTGCTTTTGGAACTGTGTCTTTATTCCACCTATTTCACATACAAGGGTCAGTACTACAGGCAGAAACATGGGCGTGCCATGGGTTTCCCAGTTTCACCCATTCTGGCCAACTTGTACATGGAAGAAGTGGAAAAGATGGCTTTGTTATCCCACCCTGGAACACCACCAAGTCATTTAAGGTATGCGGATGACACCTGGGTGAAAATCAAATTTCAGGATTTTCCAAAATTCAGGGATCACATTAACTCAGTGGACCAACACATCAAATTCACCAGGGAGGATATGAAAAGTGGCAGGTTAGCCGTCTTAGACTGTGAGATTTTCATCAGTAATGGGGGACATCTAAAAGCTGATGTGTACC
>VOQK01022058.1:7040-19817 GCA_015052645.1 Benitochromis conjunctus
TTCTACTGAAGCTTCAATTAAACATCATGCTTCTCATGACCCCCTTCTAACCCCCCGCTTAGCTTAGCATAAAAATTTAAAGGGGGGGAGGTAGCTTTAAGACAAAGTCAGAGAAGCTAGGTATTTTTCTGTGTTGGTTTACTTTTAATATTAAGCTAATTAGCTGCTAACTGGAATTTCCCAGTGTAGTGAAGATCATCTAATTTCATACTTGGAAAGGAAGTAATAATTTAAAATTTCAACTCATAATCTACTTCAGTAAGTTCACTCTGGTTTAACAGGATAGTTTTTATAGTGTTTTTAGAGTCAGAGAATCCATCAGACCCCCAGCTGCTGCACAACAGTCTCACATCAGCCAGCAACCTCGTATTGTAGAAAATATTTTAATTGGGGTCAACTTGGATAAATGAAAAGTCTTAAGTTTATGTCAGCAATACTGCTCTGCAAAAAAAAACAACAAAAAAAACAAACTCCAGGTACATAGCAGAGGGGATTATTTCATGCTTGAACAGCACACCTCCTTTTTAAACAGTCGCCTCTGCTTGCACTGGGGCCCATAAACCAAGAGTCTATGCAGTTTTATCAACACACACTTTAGTGTGCAGCCCTTCAGCTTTAAGCATTTTCTTTCATTCTGTGCTCCCTACTCAGTTTTGCTTTTACTTTTGTGAGCAAGCTGAGAATTTTCACATGGATAATCCCATAATGCTCACTAACATGAGATGAGCTTGTGAAATGCATCACCCTTCTAGAAAAAAAGGGAGGGGGGGATACTTCCTCTTTATGATTTGGATCTGATGTTTATGAATTTTCTTTCAGAATGTAAGAGAAAACATGAATGTAACATTCCCATCTAAACCGAGTGACATGAAATATGTATGATAATTAAAACGTTTTTCATCAATGTGTAATTAATATATTGATTAGATACTTTATCTAGATTTTAATCATGAATGGTTGCATGCTTAATCCAGATGGGATTTCATATCAGTTGCTCATCAAACAGATCACCAAACTGGTCATTTTTTCATTGTATATATATTACAGTTTAAAATTATTCCAAATCCCACACACTCCCCTCTGCTACTCGGAAGTTTTCCCCAGCAGTCCTGACATAGTGTAATTCACACTATAGGGATTCAGTCACTCACGAGTTGATGGTTTACTGTTGCTAATTCCATATCCTGCAGTTCTAGGAATCCTCTGCGGATTCTTCAACAAAAGCACAGTCCTGCCTGTGTACTTGTCAGGAACAGCATTCCTCTGGCATGAAAGAACACTTCTCTCTACTCAACCATCAACTCATAAGATGTGGCAGGCAGTGACCTTCTCCCGACTAGGCTGTAAATCATTCATTTTCAATATTAGCCACACTTGAACTGCTTTATGGCCTGAAAAGTTCTTATGTGCCTTAGAGAACATGCAGATACACTAGCTCTCTATGTGGATCAGAGATAGGCAACTGAGGTTAGCATAAATGAGGAAAGCATTTTTTATGTTAGCTTATTAAAAACAAGAATCTACTGTATATCCAAAAAGTAGAACTTAAACTAATACGAATGTTGGCTGAAGTAGAAGTAATAATGAAGTAATAAATAACTGTAAATAGTCGAGCCACCCTACCAAACAGCATTCAAGGAAGGCTCTAAATGGGAGTCAGTACTCAAAGGAGTATATAATAAAGTACTTAACTTTATAGGAGAAATAGACTAAGCCTGTATACAGCCCAGTTTTGGTATTTGTATATCCTCTTAAAATTGTGCATGGATGAATTATTATATAACTAATTTAAACTGTATTAAGACATGCATAGTTAGCGCATGGCAACTTTGAGTTACACTACCATTTCATGTTGTCCAGCATTTGACTGCCTGCAAGGACGCTCTACATATAACAGATTGCTGTGTAGGAACTCCAGTGAATGCATTTAGTTTTTAACCCAATTTTTCACTTTAATATCACATTGAATTTATTACAAAAGCACCTCATGAGCAAGCTAGTGCTAGCATTAGCTATTAACGCCACACCTTTATCCTCCCAGCCAAATAAGGTCATGTCCCTTCTAAAATTAAATAAATAAAAAGTAGCCTTGTATAAAGCTTGGATTCTATTCAGTTGCGGAAACGGACATGGAGAGCTGGAGACCTGACAACCAAGTAGTGATTCCTGTTATACTTCTTTGCTGTCCGTTGAAGTCAGCTGCCTGGGCGCATGCATATTTGGTTCGCTGTAATGTAAAGTCTTTGCTGATGAGTCAATCCGGTCACAAAAAAAGCCAGGTATGGACCCTCGTACTTACTGTCCAATGATGAAATCTACATCACTGGGACCAAAGCGGACCCTACTCACAGACACAGAAAGTATCAAATCCATTTGAGACTGCAAGCTAATCTGTTACTGAGTTTACTTTTCAAGTAACTTGAATGAACCCAGACTTACTTTTGTAATGAGGAGTCCATTTTATTCTATTTTTTACTTTTTTTGCAGACCTTAGGTTTACTGGACTAATCGTGTGGTACTGTCTTACAACAATAAAATAAACTTCATTATTGCTTTTGTTTACATGCAGCCATTAAGATACATGTGCTACAAATATACTGTTTATTAATGATGCTAAAGAACATTAGACAATAGTGAAGGACAAACTGAAAACATACACTGTGTGTAAATAAAAAAATATTCAAATAAAAATAAAAACAAAGTTTGTGCATTTAAGCTGATGGTGTGTTTGCACGTAGCACATGTTTGTGTCAGCTACATTTCTGTGCTGTTAAAGGTTAAACGAATTGTTCACTCGGGATGGAGCATGTGAGATCATGTAACACACGGTGTGACAGTGGCAAAGTTAAACACTGACTAAGAAGCTCCTAAATGCATTCAAAAGATTCTAAAGGTCAAAATATTCCACCTGTGTGTGTGTGTTTTAAATTGTGCAAATTTTAAAGGAGTAGTTCCTACAATTTGGAAACTGCTTTGAAGTTGCATAATTTCAAAAGGAGGTTTTTGTACTGCCAGTGGATCAAATGTCAGCGGACTCTGTTCCAAAAATGCTCTAACTTCTTCCTTGCATTAACAAGATGTCTTGGAACAAAGCATGGCAAGGTGATTAATGAATGATGTTGGCAAGCTTTAGTAGAGACTTCTGGGAAATCAGTGACACAGATAGAAACCTGGACCATCATATACTCTGAGTGTTTATGATTTTTCTTTGTCGTTCTCTCTTAAGTTCTTATGTTTAGCCCTGGCAACTTTTTCTGTGCATCCCTTAGTCCTCCTTAAGCTTGATTTAGACTTGTGTGGAAATCTATGTCCTAACTTACAATGTTACTTGAAACCCTTCTTAACCCTACACTGCAACCTTCCACGCCATTCAAGTTGTTGCGGGCTGCGTTGAACTGATGTGTACTTACATTTCTCAGATGGTGCACATCAGGTTATGTTGAAGGTTACGGCGATGGGTTTAAAGGAGTTTTCGGTTATGTCCTAAATTACCGAGTAGATTTCTCGCTGAAGCATGATTCAGACATTAGTCCAACTTCAGGTGGTTCAGAATGCATTAGCTAGGCTGCTAATAACAATTAGCACACCTCCCCTATTCTTGGTTCCTTTCAATGGTTTCTAGTGAAATTCAGAATCCACATTAAAATTCTGTTATTAACTTATAAAACTCTTCATGGCCAGGCTCTTACTTATATAGCAGCGCTGTTGAGACCTTATAACAGCAATCAAACTTTCCAAACAGCTCATCAGAAATCCTAACATTTCCACGCCCTTGTTTTGTTTATCTTATCTTAGCTTTTCCTTTTGGACATAGTATACATCTAGTGTTTGCATGTACGTGTGTATGTTGGACTGAATGTAAGACTGCATGTTGAAGCACTTCATGACTGTGTGAAAGTGCTATGTAATATTATTATTTCTAATTTAATGTGCAGAGAGTTTGGTAGTTAAGAAGATCAGTGGATTTGGCCATCATGAAAAAAAAGTTAATGATCTCTTTCCACAGTAGGCAATTTCCATGTGTTATGTAAGCAAGTCTTCCTGTTTCAGTTCCTCTAAGTTTGTCTTTATTCTCACCATTTTATAAATATGTATATGTAAATATGTATGTATAAATATGTATGTATAAATAAATATGTATAACATGTAGAGATCCTCTCTTTCTCATTACTCTGCTGTAGCTGTTAAACTCTGCCTCTCTGGAAAACTTGTTAGTGTCTCCCTCCTTCTCTGTGCATGTCGTGAGAACGTGAGGTGACATGCCACATAAGCCAAGGAGGAAAAATAGGCCACATCGTGTGGAGGTGCAGCACAGAAAGTCGCAGAGCCAGCCATTGCTGCATTGGAGGACTCCGTTTGATGTGCATACACAGAGAACAGTGACCTAGTTGGGCAGTGACATGTTTATGGCTGATGAGCACAGGCCAGTGATTTTGCCAACAGAGATTGCACCCTTGCTTCAGGGCCCTCTCATTTAGAGCAGTTGGGCTTGAAAGTATTCCAAAAGACGAGACATGATTCTTGTTGAGCAAAACCTGAGCACTCCACCTTTAAACCAGCCCCCTTGACTTTTTCTTCTATCTCTGTTTTTAAGTCACTTACATTTTTAGCCATGCTTGCAGCATGACTCCAGAGATGGTATGCTGGTCAGTTTCATAGTCAAACTACTGTAGGCTCAAATATCTGTGATGCAGAGCAAAAGGCCTACTGACTTATGAAGTATAGTGTGAATGTTCATGTGCCCCAAACTTTGCCTTAGATTGTACCACCTCTTGTATGTTACACTGTAACAAACTGCTCTAAAAATACAGAAAATGTTGTGCAGTAAACTCTGTGAATATGTCAGAATATTGTAAATGCTCATGCTGTTAAGGGAGAAATATTAACAGCAAGCTACTGTATAATCGTACAGCTGAGATACTTTTCCTAGGATGTGGTTGCTCAGATTATGGACAGTTTGTAGACAGCGGGTGAGTGCAGAGACTCATGGGAATGTAAATGTTTAAAATGGATGTGGTTTCTAGTGTTTGTGTGGCCGAGAATATTGTTAGGGTTTAGCTAGCAGTGGGTCCCCCACGCCTGAGACTCCTGAAGAGATTAAGCACATCCAACCGACATTCATCTTCAGGGTGATGGGGTTCAGGGTAAAAAATACAAATGGATACAACAGGCTGAATACAACAGAGATCCTGCATCCATGCAGTGCACATGCCAGGACATTTTGGGACAAAAGCTGATACGTGATGAAAGACATGAGACTGAGCACCTGTACGGAGTAGCGAATGGTGGTTTTATACATACAGCACTTTAATATGTTTTACAGTAATAGTATGGACATTATAATAGGGACACTGAAATAATAACATAATAGCAACCAAACAGCTGGCAGCATTGTTCTGCAAAACATGTATTTCCTTTAGCACAGTTCTGGCATATTTTGCTTCATTAAGAAACTGTAAAATAACAGTTTCATGCTTGCAAGCTAGCTGCAAGTAATTTCCTGTATTTCAACAGGGACTTTTTTCCATAACGCACTGCACTGAATTGATGCCATTTTTACACAATAAGACACAACAATTCGATGGACACGATTGGGCAAGTACAGTACTGTGCCATTGTTTATGACTGCATACTTACATAAGACTTTGCGTTTGCTGTCATAAATGCTGCCATATCAGCACACTAAGCTAAGATAATGACTTTTATCACCTTTTAGTCTCTCAGTTTTTTTTCTCCCTGTAAAAGTTCTTCTTCCTCCTTCGTCCTCACTACATGCAGCTTCTGCATGGTAGTTTTCTTAAGTGCCTGTGCAGAGAACTCCTCTACTAGCTTAAATTATTCATTTTTTCCCCTGAACATGAGACAAACACATCAGGCTGCCTTTCTAAGTTTACATACAGTCGAACAGTAAACCTACCGACCCTTTTAGTTGCTCAATTCTTTTATTTGTCAAAATGAATTTCCTCTTTTCATATGAAAGTGTGGGGGGAAAAAAGTGATACCCTGTGGTTGCCTGTTTCTCGCTCTCTTTTTTTCCTTTTTTTTTTTTTTTAGAAAAAAGATACTTAAAGCTTATTTCAAAAGATCACAAGTTCAGGAACAACAATGAGTCTTAATTCCTCTGGTCGCTCCAAAATGGGGTCCAAGGCCATGTGTGAGTTGCCACAGGGCCTTTATGACAGCCTGCACATATTCATTTTTTCTGATTACAGCCTCAGATCAAGAGGCCTGCTCTATAATTACAGCCAACTCCACAGCTACTCTTTGTGAGATTCAAGTTGCCAAGGAAACAGTCAAATTAAGTATGTCTTCGGGGGAGGAGAGAGGGTGGGGGGTAAATATACCCTAGCTCTATATATGTAATCTTGTTTGATGTGTTTGCCACAAATCTCTGCCTGTGAAGAAGGAAATAATTCACAGACATTGGATGGGTAGAGGGCTGAGGTGGGCGAGACCATTGTGTTATTCTGTCATATAATCAGCCAGAGAACAGGAAAGACATTTTGCCCTTAGAATCAGTTTTCTTTTGACATTAATAATACAGTTACAAAACCACAAAGAAAGGCCACTCTGTGTGATTGAATAAGCCTCAAGATCAATTTCCACTTCAATTTCCACTTGGTGTTCAGTGGCAAGATTGTTAACCCTCTGAATGAACATCATGTGGGGAATTTTGAGGAATATGAAGTAATCAGCAAAAGTACTCCTTGGAAATATTTGTGAGACATCTGCTGCATGTGAGGCATTTTGTTAATAACTTCATCCCTTATAATTGCTATGTATCCTTCCAGGATGTCCTTCAGTACTCAGGCAGGAACACACGCTGCTCTGTTCTACGCTCTACATTGACACAGAGAATCCGTCCAGCTATTTCTCACCTGCATTTCAAATTCGTCATCAACACATAGCAAGGGTTTCAAACTGTCTATTTGAATTACATGAGGGAGCTATAAGATCTGGCTGCAAATTGAATTTCCTGGTAGATGCCCATCCATCCCCCTGTCACTAACACTGCGGGTCCACTGTTACAGTTTCAATCGAATTACAAGATACATACATTCCTGGAGAGACACTGCAATCCAGCTTTATTAGCATTAACTTCTCCTTTCCTAAGTAAAGACACACAGTAAGCATTTAGAACTTCAAGTAAAAATCCATTGCTATAATTGATGTTCCATTGCTTACTTAGTATAGGCATCTCTAGTTATCCTGAAGAATATCAGAGGTCACAATCAAACTGCTTAGATGTACGGAGAGTTCTGATTTAAGACTTCTGGCATAATTCTCGCTGAATATTTGATCACTCTTCTTGGCAGAATTAGTAGAGTTTATTTAAATGGGTTCGTTTCCTAGCACAGACCTAGCACAGACAAGTTTTCAGTAGGGTTAAAGTCAGGACTTTGGGAAGGCCAGAAGCTTAATGTTAGCCTGCTTTATCCTGTCCAAAACCCAGTTTTTGTATAAGTTTGGGATCATTGTCCTGTTGGAACACTCACTTATGTCCAAGTTTCAACCTTCTAGCTGTTGATTTGAGATGAAGCTGAAGAATCTGGAAGTAGTTCTCTGTGTTCATTACTCTATCCACTTTGTGCATGGTACAGGTACCACTGGCAACAAAACAGCCCCAGAGCATGATGCAACTACCACTATGCTTGACAACTGGTACAGACTTCTTTGAAAGCCTCGCCTTTACTCCTCCAAAGAAACCTCATGTTAATGAAGCCAAATGCCTCAGTTTTGCAAATTTGCAAAACTTGCAATTATCAGTGGAGATTAAAGGTCTCGTTTTTGGTCAGGGGCTTCTTTGTTGGTTATCATCCTCTCAGTCCATGGTGAAAACTGGCCTAACTGTGGACAGTGACACTGGTGTTCCAGACATTTGCAGTTCATGGCAGACTTGAGCCTTGGTCATGATTGGGTTGTTCATAAACATCCTAACCAATTTCCTCTCATCTGAGGGCTCTTCTTTCAAAGTGGTGACACTTCAGGCTTATATTTATGTACAATTACTTGAACTGATGATCTTGGATGTACAGATGTTTAGAAATGGCTTCAAGAGACCTTCCCAACTTGTCTAAATCTACAATTCTCCCTGTTAGATCTTAACTGAGTTCCTTGGATTCTCCCACTGTTTTAAAAATTTATAAACCCAGTAAGTGCTGTCAAACAAATCCTTTTAATGCCAACAAAGCAAAACTTCCAGTTGTAGTCAATGAGAAGTTAATAGGCCTTGACCATATCAAGTTAAAGGATGTTGTAGGACCCTCAGCACCACTTATTAGAAGATTAAAGTGAACACACACACACGTATATATCTTTCCAGCTGTCCATTCTCGGGGTTGTACACCCTGGACAGGACCAGAGACAGACAACCATTTGCACTCACATTCACCCCTATTGACAATTTATAATCACAGATTAACCTAACCCCACTAACGACATGTCTTTGGACTGTGGCAGGAAGCCAGAGTACCCGTAAAGAACCCAACCAAACATGGAGACCTTGAAAACTTCAGAAAACACAGAAAGTTCCTGGCCAGAAGACGGATTCGAACCCAGGACCTTCTTGTAACAGTGTTAACCACCATGCCACCTTGCTGCACTGCAATCATCACACCCTGAAAAAAAGAACAGCTCAAAAAAAGAATTAAAAACCTAAAATTACCATGACATTCATGTCCATTATGAGTATATGTGAACTTCTGACCACAGCGGTATGTGTGGAAAAGATTCCATCAGAGATTATTGCAATAGCTCACAACTGTAATATTTATTTTAATGGAAGGAATATAGACTTTATAATATCAAAGAACAAAACCCACTCTTGCTGAACACTGACAACAGGGCAACAATAAAATAAAAATATTTCAAGAATGTCACAGAAGGAAGTGAAAAAAGAAACAAGCTTTGTATGCATTATTGAAACAAGGTCTGAGCAACAAGCTGGTACTCAACCACATATGCTGTTACCAGCACAAGGTATCAGTGTACAGGAAATAATGGAATGGGCACTGCAGTGTGCTTAAGGTCAACTATCTAGCATCATTCAAATAAAACTGGGAGCAATGAGACCCCGCACAGTGGCAATCACAGAAGACAAGCACGAGCTAGACTGAACAGCATCTGCCAAGATTGACTTGTGGGTCTGCTTTAGCAACAATCTCTCACATATTATTCCATTAACTAGGACGGTAGTCAGTTAATGTATCTTAGCACAATGTGTTAAAACATTGTGCTGGTTGACTCTGACCAGAGACATGAAATTCATCCAAAAATCAAAAAGAGGAAGAAGTTGTGGTTTTGTTAGGCCTGTACCAGTTTCATGACTGAAAGCAATACCTTCCTCAAAGCATACTGTCAACAAGAGGTTACCAGGCAACCAGCTGTCCACTTCACTTACATACCTACCAATTAAGGATGTTAAGAACTGCTGAAGAAGATGGCTATTAATGATTTTGTAAACCTATAATTAGCAATTACAATAATCAGTCCATCATTCCTAACTCCAATTTCTCAAATGTGAAAACAAGTTGTCTTTTTTTTAAGTATTTTTTGATTAAAAATGGCTTTGTCAGGCAAAATGACCAGACACCGTGCAAATGTAAATGCAACTCATTGACAAGTAGTGACCACAGGTGAAATAAGTGTTAGTGACACATGCTGGGAAGTTTTGTGGTTAAGCCTTTCTCTGTCATGGTGCTGGGTTGGTGACCCAGCGTTTTGTGTTGTTATTATTATTCTGTGCTCTGTTTCATGTCCCTGAGTTCGGTCAGCATACATTTCCTGCTTTTACTTTGAAGTTCTGTGCCTCATGTGAGTGTGTCCTGTTTTGCGCTCGTCTTCGTGATTTGTATCAGCTGTGTTCCCCGTGTGTTCCGACGCCCCTCGTTATCCTTCTGTGTATTTATGTCGGCGTCTCCCTCAGTTCCGTGTTGCGTTGTACCCTCAACCAGCTATGTGTTCTGTCCGGCTATCTAACACTTAGTTTGTATTCTCAGTTTAGTTCAGTTTGTATTCAGCAATAAAGCTGTTTTTCAGTTCACTTTCCGCCTCCGGGAGTCTGCATTTTGGGTCCTTTTTCTGCCTGCCTGCACACACCCATGACATTCTCGATCCTGAGGCAAGTTAAATAACATATGACAGAGAGATAAATTAATACTGGTATGTATATAGTATTACCACTAGTCTGGGATTACTAATGTCACTAAAATGCAAAGTAGAAGGTTGTTTTTTATTAATGAACATTAAAGGGAAAAATGTAAACAAACAAACCACAGTTACTAAAAATGTTCATGTTATTCAATGCATTGTACACCGCATTGAAAAAAGTTGCAAGCTTGACTAAAATTCAAGTATTAGGGAGATCCATTAGCATCTGGTCTGGCTTCACTCTACAAGCCAGGACAGGTTTGCGTGACTGGAGGCTCAGACTGTGTATGCGACCGGAATAGACCCATAAAACTGGATGGAGCATTGTTTGACATATAATATTAATTCAGCAGTGGAGTTCTCTGCCAGGGCATGACTGACATTTATGAACATCGCTGTGAGGCATTTTATCACTCTTGGAGCCATATAGAAAATATTGTAGCTCCTCTCCCTGGCGGATAATGGCAATAATTTTACCAGCATGGTCTAAGCCTCTGTGACTGCTGAAGGGCAAGAATTATGGGTCTTTGTTGGTCTTAATCCTTACCAAATAATGAGAAAAAGTCTGTCGTTTTTGCTTAGCTTATAACCTTTGTGAATTTAAAAGGTGGGCTTTTTCAAACCCCACATTAAAACAAATGTCTCTTTATTTGGCAAGCATTTATTTATTTTTATGCATCATTCCAAAGTAGTTATGCAATATAGAAAAAAAATCTGCAATGAGGTAACCAAGCAGGTCACCAAGGGGCAGTCGCCATGGCATTTTGTTCTGATAGTGTCAAGAGTGTGGCTGTAAGCCTGAAGGGAGAAAAATTATTTTTCTTATTGCAGACCTCAGAGTCACGAAATAATTTGAGAGAACTACAGGAAGTCCACACCACTTTTTATTTTAGATATGTAATTACCTGAAAGAGTTGCTGAGACATGAATTTGCTTCCTGTTTAGTGGCTTCGCCCACTGTTTCAGCTTAAGTCTGATACGTTTTGTGAGGCCTTAAAACTCAAAATGAAAAACTGTGTGGCCTGTTTTCCATTTTTCCAAAACTCTAAGATGTGGGAAGCTGAATATGATGGTAGCAGTTAACTGGAAAAGAAAGCTGTCACAGGACTGTGAAACACTAAATACACTTCATTATTCAGTAGCTTCTAGAGCTACTTCTGCAGCAATAACTTGAACTAATCACTCTTTGTATTGTTTTGTCACTCTCACATTGTTGCGGAGGGATTTTGGCTAACTCGTCTTTACAGCATTGCCTTGGTCATAGCTCAAGACTTGTGGACATTCATGCACAGCTCTCTCAAAGTCACGCCACAGCATTTCAATCAGGTTGAGGTCTGGACTTTGAGCCATTGTTGTACATTTTTGGGGGGATTATTTTTCCTGTTACATGACCCAGTTTCACCCAAGCTGTGGGACAGATTGGCCTCACATTTCATTCTAGAGTACTTTGGTGTACAGGTTCATGGTTGAGCTAATGACAGCAAGGTACCCATGTCATGTGGTTGGAAAATGTGTTGGTATGAGGTTTTCGTTGTGATATACCGTGTTTTCTTTTTTGCCAAATGTGGTGCTGTGCATTATGGCCAAACATCTCTTTGGTAATCTTTGGTCTCATCTGTGCAAATGATATTGTTCCAGAGACCTTGTGGTTTGTTCAGATGCAGAAAACCTGAGCCATGCTGCAGACTTCGTTTTAGAAAGAAAAACTTTAACATGCTAATTTTCTGTAGAGTCTGGGATGTAGCGCTTAGGTTTTTCTGCAGTTTCTTTGAGCATTGCACAATCTGACTTTGAGGTGAATTAGCTGGGACAGCCACTCTTGGGAAGACTGACTGGTGTTAACAGATCCCTGAATGCTCCAGACCAACAACTGCTAAATTGTCAGCTTTTAAAGAAGTGATCACACTTGCCAATGACTGCATACATTCCTGTCAAAACTCTCTTTTTAACACTACTGTGTGGAGATCTTGGCTTAATCTAAGGAATCCCCTGCTACTTTATTTGGCATGAAAAGTTGTGTGGTTAAACTTTTTCGACTCTGAACAACTCTTAGTGCTGAAGTGCTTAAGACGTTGCCATGATTGGTCAAAAAAAATCAGGAGACTGTCCCTCATCAGTGCACCAAATTTCACCAAAGTTTTACCATACGGCTGTGGGCTTATCACTGAACTCCAAAAGCAGAAAAAACAATAACACATTAAAGCTGTGTACAGCTTTGCATGTTCCCCCTGCCAAATATCTTCTTTTTTTTTCCTTTTTTCTTTTTTTAAATCCCCAAATTCAAGCCAGTCATTTTATTTCATATTTAGGATTAAGTCTGCCCTTCACTTTGCTAAATTCCAAAGCTTCCAAAAATGCCAAAGTAAATAATGCTGTAATTTCCTGTGCCCCATCTAAAGGCCTACTCTGTGTTTACAAAAACGTGGTTTTTATACTCTAAAAGACCCATGGCAATGGCAACGCCTTTGACTGAATCCTCTCTTGGGACATTACCATATCTGATTTAGTGTGTGGAAAGGGTATATTAGAAGATCCAGACCCTGTTAAGAATCAAACATCCTGTTCCTTTAGCAATCTTCCACCAAAGTCATTAAGAACCCCCTTTCTAATATTAGAAGCTCCTTGACT
>VOQK01022063.1:53459-69599 GCA_015052645.1 Benitochromis conjunctus
GGAAAAACCCCCAAAAAAAAAAGACAAAAAAAAAAAAAAAAAGAAAAAAAAAAAAAAAAAAAAAGCAATTACTGAGTAGTAATTAGCTGGAGCTAAAAGATGCACAGAAAAAGCTGACTAGGGCTCCCTGTGAGAATATTTATTCCCCATGAGATATGGATAAAAACCTTCCCTTGACATTTTCCTCTCCTGTAAGATCTGAAACACTCACTTGATGCTGATGGCGAACCTCTCCGCCTCAGCTGTCCTCTCTCTGATAAGGTAGGTCCCACTGCAGTGGGATTTTAAAAGGTTGTCTGCCTGCTGCCGCTCCATGTTTCCTGCAAACCTACGGAGGAAAAAGAAACAAAAAAGAACAGTGACCTCCAAATTTAAAGTTGTTTCCTCAAATGACACTCTAACGGCTTTAAAAACACTTAACTTCAAACACCCATGTAGTAATTAATCGTTTGGTTAGGGTCAGCTTGCTTTCAATTGAGCCACTGCTTCGAGATAACAGTATAGTTTAACATTAACAGATCTGCACTAATTACAGGATATTGACCTTGGGCTAATGGTACCTTATAGTGCACATGCCCATTAAATGCACAACCTTCAGCAGTTAAGGGTCTTACCAAGGATATCCATAGTAGTCTGCATCCCTTGAGGACGACCGGCATGACTGGAAGGGCTGTCGCACATAACAGACACCGTTCATTAAAGAACGCGGCACAGGACTAATTGACATGCACGTGCATAAAATCTTCCACTCTCAAATCATACACGTTGTAATCAGTCACAACCCACTGTACTGGTGTATGGGTGCGTTACCTTTGGGTCCAAACAAGGCTTTACATAGGAACTGGGGAAAAAGCCACTCTTTTGTGTCTGTATCAGCTTTCCCTGTAAGACAAGCACAGGCTAAGTTCACTTCTAGAAGTAAAAGATAACTGTGCTTACTTTAGGCAAAGAAATACTTTAGAACATCTGGGAAAAAAAGGAAAGGGGGGAAAATATAGTTTAGTGTAGAAACAGATAAGTTGGGAATCCTAGGGTACACTGAAAACTAAGTAGCACTATATTTCCTCCCTGCGAGTGATCATTGTTAAGTAAGAATGTATCAATAAACAAACATCTGAAGCAGAGATTCTTTAGCTTAACGTGTATACTGTGAAACAGTGAAACGTTGGTGCCTCCTAGTGGTGCCAGTTTATCAGCACTGGATTCATTTTGTCATAAGGAACCAAACTGAAAGTGAGCAAGTAAAACATTTCTGAAAGATAATGTAATCACTTGGAGCTAAATAAATATTACACACTATGTATCATGTTTCTGTGTATCTTATTTTCGGTGCTAGTACAAACTTTCCCCATCGAAGTCAGACAGAGGGTGAAATGACTCCACCATCTTATGCCCGCAGCAATCGATTTTAAACTCGGCGCACCCGCTGACATCACACTGAGAGATTAAACTGCCATGCTGTAGAGGGATAGCCTACTGTTATAGCTAAGATCAATTAATGTCATCAGAAAGTTGCCCAGAGTCACTTCGGGAAAAGCCAGCCTGATATTAGAGTCGGTGATTCAGCAGGAATGCCAACAGTTCCTGGAGCAAACAGTGTCACAGTTCCTATCATCCGGCCTAATTCACTGCAGAGGATCCTCCAGGTCTGCAGGTACACCGCTACTAATGTTCAGCTAAAAGTGATTTATTTCATTGGTGAAGGTGCAAAGAAGTCTTTAATTTCCTCTAAGACTTTAGAACAATTTTAGGCAGGCGTGGCTCACTTTATCATTCAAACACTCTTTAAAGTATCCAGTGCTATTTTAGTGAGGCGCACAAGCCAAAGCACTACTAATTTAAGGTGACGAGGGAACTCTGTTTATAAGATGTGCGCTGGAATATGATGGTGATTTGCAACTACAAGAAAAATGATCTTTTTTTATACCACTTAGGGATTTGTCTCTTCCACAGCAATTTGAATTAAAGGCATTTGGGGTATGTTACTTTTACCACCAGAGGGATAAGATTGATAGGGCTTTCTGCAGCCTGGTTAGAAAACATGAAAAGAAATGAAGGAAATGGTTCAGTGTATATAAAACTAATATTGAGTTTTACAGGAGGTTGTGTGCTCAGACTTTAGTTTTGCTGATTACAAGACTCCACAGAAGTCATTGCAGTTGTCCAATAAAACAATTTTTTTGGCCGGATCTAATAAAAGAAATCCTATATGCTAACTATTTCAATCTGGAAGTGCTGGTCTTTGAACAGAGACAGAACTATAACTTATGTTCTCTATTTTCTATCTCACAGGTGAAAAAAAAAAAAAAAATCACTAATTCATTTCACATCCACTGTGTGAGGTGATGTGCCAGCATCAGCTGTCTGCGTAACAAGCTGCGTGTGTCAAAGCGGCAGATTGATTGATTTAAAAAATGACTGACTACTCTACCTCCCACCATGTGATATCCGGGTCTCCCTTCAGAAGCTCGATAAAATCTCCTGTTTGGAAACAGAGAGGTGTCTTCCCCGGAGGCACCGGTGTGCCATGGTAGTTCTTCACTGCCACCATCTTAGGACCTGCAACAACAGTCGGTACCACTCACTCCTAATCACTAATAAAAAAAAGTCCACTGACATTGAGAAAACAAAAACTGTAGAAGAGTTATGAAAGAAAAGATCAGATTCTGCAGGTGTAGCTAATGAAGTGGCCAGTCAGTGTATATCTACTGCACTTCCGAACACTACTAATGCATTTATATTGTGGGGTTTTTTTGGAAATATAATAGAGAAAGGTAAACTTTTACATATTATATTTTCATTAGTTGTAAAGTTAAATATCTACAGACTTTCTCAAATTTGGAGTATTGCAGCTTATAGACTGACTTATTAGCATATTTAATTTCGGGTTTGCATTAATCACTATTCAAACTAAATACTGTGTATCTCTCGGTCAGGCAAGACTCCTAGCTTGACAGTTGTCCAGATAATAGTCGACACCCTCCATGAGGATGGAACACCACACAAGGTCACTGCAAAAAAGGCTGGCTGCTCAGACTGCTGTATCAAAGCATATCAATGCAAAGATGAACCGGTCGGGAAGAGTGCAGAGCCAAGAGAGATGACCAGAGCCTTGACAAGACTGCCAAGTTCACTCTGCTTCACAAGCAGTGGACTGAAGCTGGTGTCAGAGCATCAAAAGCCACCACACGTAGACTTCTTCAGGATCGATGCTACAACTGTTAAATTCTTAAAATCATGCCACTTCTGAAACAATGGAAAACATCAGATGCATCGTACAGGTACCTGGTATAAAAGAGGAAAAAGAAGTGGACTGTTGCTCAGTGGTCCAGTTTTTCTTTTGATTTCATTTAGAAATCAAGTTTCTAGAGTTTGGGTGAAGGATGGAGAGGCACACACTCAAATGTGTTTGTGGAAACCTCACGCCATCTTTGATTATTTAGAGTGCCATGCCATCTGCTGGTGTTGATGGTTGCTGCTCTACTCTGTACTATCAAGTAAAAATTCAATGTAACCACCCACTAGGATAATAGGGCACTTCATGTTTCCACCTGACAACAAGTATGGAGTATATTCTTTTTCCATCAGGAACTCCCACAGTGCCAAAGCTAGTATTTATTGGTTTGCTGACTATGATAATGCTAGGTTTGACTGCCGTGACCTGAACCCCACAGAGAATCTCATCTTCCTCAATCAACAAATTGAGGAAGATGAGGAACACCTGAAGTCTACTATCAAAGGAATGTGGGCTTCCCTAACTGCTAAACTGTGACACCAGACTACGCCAGACCGATGTAGTAATTCATGGTAAAGATGCCCCAACCAAGTGCTAACTTAACAGAAATGATCAGATTCTGTATTAGATGTTCTTTTTTTTTTTTTGATTGATCATAGGAAACAGTTTAACAATTTCAGATGCTGGAATTCTGATTTATTTTTTTATTTTTTTAGCTAAAAGCAACAAAATTCTATATTAAACTATAATCTAGCTTGAAGCTTGATGACATAGAATACATTAAAGTTTACCTTTTTAAATTCAATTATAGGAAAACAAAAATATTCAAATTTTTTGAGGTTAGGATTGTTGCTGCAGTGGAGCTATCCACTAGATGGCCGTAGAGAGCCGCGCTATTTCAGAGGCGCTACAGCCAAAACAAAGTTGACAGCTGACAGAATATCCAGCTTCATATTCAAATGTTAGCTCTTACCAGGTGATAGTCCAGGCTCCTACAGAACAGAGACAAATATCTGATTATTCATACTGTTAATAAGCAAGCAACAAACATCACCTTTTATTATTTCATAATAATTCTTTAAGAAAGAAAGACGGTGACAATTAGAGAAAGCTGTTGTATATTGAGTGAAAAATAAACTACTCACCAAGTCGAGAGGATCTGAAACGAGGAAAAATTGAAGAATGTCAAAGAGGATTCACAAGAAACATTTTCACCAAGTGGATCTTTCAGCACTTGACAACAACATGCCAAAGCGTACAGCATAGCTTCATGCAGACCATTTTTTTAAGCTGACTAACAGCAATGTAGTACGACTGATTTCCTGTGAGCGTTAAACAGCAGATTCAACTGAAAGCATCAAACTATATTGTTACAGCCCTGCTCTGCGGTCTTTATTATACACACGCTAACTTATTTTAAGAATTTATTTGATTAATTATGACTTTCAGCTGTCAAAGAACTTGACTGGTCCATACTGAACCTCACTCAGCAGTTATTAAATTGGCTCAAATTTGAGAAAATAGGCCACAATGATTTTCTGAATTCATGTTGAGTAAATTTGTCATTGTCAGATACTGCTGTCCTCTCCGATACCCAATCCAGTGATACAATAAAAAAGCCCACCTCCCTTTTACTGTTGCATAAAGAGGCCTACAAGCAGGACAGAGGTCATTGGCATGCCATGCATGTCTGTGACATATGTCACACAGTTTTTATTTATCTATTTTTATCATTTGCTTACTACTTGACCCCCACGAAGTCATCCGAATAACATTTTCCATTAAAGAGGAAATACCTACTTATTTTACAGATGGTGATCACTTCTAGACACTCTTTGTGAGCTCCTGTTCCACAGCGAGAGCAGTAGTAGCCCTGATAGAAGATGCCCCTTGAGGACAGGCACACACACAAACATGCACTTTAGTAATGCAAACAGGAAGTGGCTGAGACACAAATTAACCTCCTGTAAGAACAACACACAAGGGGACCTGCTGCTTGTTCCTATAATTGTTCAAACTGCGAATCCACATCCTCCATCATTCCCGTTCTGTAATTCTTTAAAAATCACCAAATCAACTGCCTCAGTTTAAACCGTGTACTCCCGAAGTTTATTTGTTACGGGTACTGTAACACTGCATGCATTGCACGCTGCCAGGTTGAATAGTAAGTGCCATAAATCACGATGGGATCTGCTGGGACTGCAGCAGTAATTAGCATCTAGCAGGAAGAGAGAACGCTGGTCCCTGCCGCCATCGGCTCTGTGAATTTAGGTCAGCAAAGCCATGCAATTTGTGGGTCAATACACAGAGTGGGGTTTAGCCGGCTGACTGTAATAGAGGTGAAAGTGGTGATTCAGTGACACGGGTATCCCCACTGCAGTCGAGCAGCATTCTCACATGAGAGAAGGTGTACTCAGGAACACTGTGGGTGGTGCTGGGTCGGGAAATGTTTAAAAATAACATCTGTCAGCCGCAGTCACACTTACTAGAATATTTTCCAAAGAATGCTTTCGCACTAATGACGGGCTACGCGTGCCAAAAACATATTCCCTCTGTGATTTAAGTCTGTTTGTTTGTTCACTACCAAATGTTACTTAAATTATGTATTTTTATATTTGTACTGCTATACTGTATACTCTACTCCAGAAAGGGTTTTTTTTCTCCTCTGTTGGTCGCGTACACAGTCAAAATTACAAAACAAAAAAAAAAGTCCAAATACTTGCCTGACTGTAATAACTTTTATGTGTACTTTTATGAAAAAGTGAAGCCAATGTGGGAGTAGTTGCAAAAGGTCTCCTGACAGCAGTGCTTCTTTGCCAAAAAGACCATCGGCTCCCTGGTTTTGTGTTCTCGGTAAACACTTCCCTGATCATTTTATTGGGCTCAGTTGCTATTTTCATGACACACTGAATAAAACATTAAATCTATTCTGTAAATTATAAGTCAGGGAGTCAGAGAGGAGGATTATCCAGGATGCTCGTTGGTTAACAAACTGTCAGTCACAAGTGATTACCCACAGAGTGTCCTCTGTTTCCTGCTCATCTGTTTACACACATGGTTTCAAAGCACCAAGACGGTGACACTGAAAACATTCAGTTTGAACTTCTTTTTCTTGCATGAACTTATTAATAATTCTGGGCAGGTTTTTTCTACTGCTGCATAGTTTGGACATACAGTGTGTCTGCTTCATTAAGTTTCTCTGTATAAGTAACACATAAAAATTCTGTTGGTACTAAATCCTGTCATATCAGTCACTGGAAAGTCTGGAATAAAGATGTATTTGCTGTGCATTATTAATTCCACTGGAGATACCAGCGCTGGGGTTGTCAGGGTCGTTACCTCAAGAGCATCTTGCAGGCTCGACAGTTGGTATTCTTATCAAATGTGTGCATTTGAAAGTTGTGCTGATTGGCTGTGGCTCTCTCTGGCTTGATGTTGGACCTAGATAAGTAAATAATATGGAATTAAATAAACCAATTAAACACAGGATACCTAGGATTCTTTATTTTGCCATGCTACTGAAAAATAACATGGAAAAGACAATTAGTCTAACATAAAATAGATTTTAATCCAACTAGTCATACTCACATGGCCATATCAAATTGCTCCATCCACTTCCTCTTTGTTTCCTCAGTTTTGCAAAAGAACTGGAAGCCCTGCTTCCCTTGCAGATGGATCAGGTAGAAACCATAAGACCACTGGTGAAAAAAAAGTGAGTGTTGAAGAGATGGCAGAAAAAGGTTTGTGGATGGCAATGGCAGACAGAGATGAGAAAGAGGCACGTAATATCAGCACTTCCAACAAATATATGGTCAAATCAAGTCGGAACTAAAAGATCCTCAACATGCTTTAGCAATTAATTGGATAAGAAGCTGGTCACAGAGTCAGACTGTGCATATGCAATCAAAGTATTACATCCCAAAAATCACCACAGCCAAAAAAATAAAAAATAGGCCACTATGAGGAGATGTTAAATAAGGGGATCGGTTGAGCTTACCATTTTTCCACAGGACTGGTAAGCATGCAAAAAGAAAGACACCAGAGAAAGACCCAGTTACACATGCAAACGTGTACGCACACATGCAGATCCAAATACAAAAAAAGCCATGTTAGACCGGATGCCCAGTGCACTGCAGTACGTTTTCATGAATCCTAAATGATCTTCGGTGCATTTACATGATTTTACAAGCACGAATGAACACAATGCACGTTTGACACACCAATGTATTACCCCATCTGAAATCACATCAGAAATTACCATCAACAAGCTCCTTCAGCTCAAGGGCGACATTTGTAATGATTACACATGCCGCTTCATCGCCTACACCGGCTGGGCCACCTTTACAAAGATCTCACTGAAGAAATTGCGGTGCTCCGTCTCATTTCAAACCGTGATGTTCTTACCTTTTTCATGTCTCTGTTGTTCATCGGGTCATCCGACATTTTATGACATTGCAGCTCAATAATCTCTTTGAGCTCATAGCTATAGCCTTTCCTCTTGCAGACAATGACCACTTTATCAAAGAGGAATATATACCTGAAGACAATCAGACAGTTTTATTGAATATTGGCAGCGATAAAATGTTGCTAATGGCTATTATAGTTTAGTTTTACTGCAGAATTTGGACTCACCGGTCCTGTTTTGTTCGGTTGACAATGGAGCACACCTTTAGTTCTCCATCTATCTTTGGCCTCCCATACTCCTCCAGGTTCACCTGCTGCTTAGGTCGCAAAGAACAAACAAAAATAGCCTACTAAACCAATGGATTCTGCAACTTTTTAATAAATCATTTTGCAAAACCTTTAATTTCAGAGAGAATTAATATCCACAATGAATGGCATGATTTGTTCTACACATTTCCATCCTCCCTTTGTCATACACAGTGCACTTTTACTGTATGTGTGGCACATGTACACACCAAAACTGAATACTGACTTGGCATATCAGCAAGGAACAACAAAAGAAACTGTGATAGAGAGATGTAAAAAAAAAAGCGAAAAAAGGTGGGTGCAATACAAAATATTAAAGTAAGCAGTTTGCAATTTACATAAATGATTTATTAAGGACATTATTGTAGCTGAGGACCATGACATGTGAAAGCATTTTGACAGATAGAGGCGTTCTGAGCAGAGACGAATCATTCTGTCAAACTCCAAAAACGCCTGTTGATAACATGCCAGTGTGTCTGTGTTTATATCAAAAAACAATGTTTAAAATGTTCTTAGCTGCTCTAAAGATAACAAGTGCAAGGGAAGTGTGGAGTACTTACAAGATTTTCTATTGAACTTTGGAATTCGCTGATTTTTTTCAGTGTCTCATTGTCTCTCTTGACTTCATTGATGTACATGGCCAGGTCCTGGAAGAGCCAGACATTCTTTCAGACATCTGCTATTTGAAGCTGTATTTACAACACTTGAGCAACACAGTGGATGTATGTAATTATGCAGCTTTAGCTAAGAGGGTGATTCTGCAAGATTTTTTTGAAAAAGCACCCATAAACACACATACACAAACACACCTGCATAGCCTCCAGAGCCTCCTTCAGTTGTTGTCGCTCAGGTCGGTCAGTTGAGTGACTCAAAAGCTCCTGTGGAGGGAGTTTATTTTGTCAGAAAAATCTTCTTGTACTTTGAGAAACTGTAAAAACCAAACTCCAAAGGTGTGTCTCTGTTTTGGCAAAATCTGTCAACTTCACACTCTAGATCTGAAATCATTAACAACACATTAAAAACTACTCTTTCAAACTTGAGTGCAAGCAGAGAGAGGAACGAGCCAAGTTCAGCCTGTTTTTTTTGTTTTACTAGCCCCACCGCCCCAGATTTCTGGTTAGTTTAAAAAAATGCAAAGAACTAACTTTCAGACCACAGGACCCTTTCGTAGAGGTGTGTACATATTTAGACTGCATTGCAATTTGCAGTCTTATTCATTGTCTCATTGCAGTTTTAGAGCTGTGTACAATGTATCTTATGAATGGTTCAGATTTTGAACTCTGATTATTATCTAAAAAAAATCATCAAAACTAAGCCTGGGGCAGTAAAGTTTCTGTCAAATGCATTTTTCTTTTGTCTTTTTTTCCCCCCTTTCTAACAACAAATGCTACTTGGCTTTCTGGCCAGTATTACTCCAGTTTAACAAGTTACTTTGTTTCTTTGGTGTCTTAAGTTAACCAAATGTGAAAGGGAAGATAATTATGTACGCTTTCTTGCTTGTACTTAGGGTTAAAGATTTGCCTGTGGTTTGGTAGGCCGATCAGCATATATGCTGGTTACAAAGTTGTGTGTAAAACAACCTGCTACTCTTAAAGGGGTTTACTGTTCAGGTGCTAGGAAATAACACTGCATTTAATAGTGACCTCCACATTAATGCCAGTAGAACTTGATGTTCTCTGCACACTTATCATTTTATCATGTATTGCTAACTGTTTGTGTAATATTTCCCAAAATTTTAATGAGTTTTAAACAAAAATATGATGACGTGAAGACTTAGAGTATTAGGAAACAACTTTATTAGGTGACCAACGTGTTTCGGCTTGTGGCCTTCATCAGAATCCTTGTAAAATATCAAACAGTTTGTGTTTAAATAAAAAACAGGAAACAGAAAAAAATCCAAGTGGACCAATCACACATTCACAAATAAACAAGCTGGCCAATTAGCATTTAATGAGGTGGCACTGGCTGATTGGTTAATTGGCCACAGCCCAAATAGGTTCTGGACTGAACGCTACAGATGAATAATTTTGAGTGATTTTGAGGAATTCAATTTCCCCAAATTTCACAGAAGAATGCAAACAAGTTAATATAAAAATAAAGTAAGTACAGGAATTTTTTAAACAAAAGCATAAATATGAGTACGGCAATCTGTGTAATACCAGCTGGAGAAGGGAAAGACAAAAAGATTCAGCATTTAGTAACGGCATCTTTGTCTGTCATCAAATTAGAAAACAGAATAACTTTAAAGCAGCCCGTGTTACTGCGCCATAACCCAGTGTGAAAAATGCCAGTCAGTTAGTTTTCATATTAAAAAAATGTTTAAGCTTCTGTTTATTTCATTAAGCACTACAGTGATGTTTCCGTGGTAGATTGCACTGCTGGTAGGTACCAGCATGGAGTTAAAAAGAAGTAAACCTTCTCTGTTTGTGGTTAGCAGTATGAGGAAACATTAGCAGCAACATTAGCTGCTAGCTGCATAACCAACAAAAATGTCCAAACTATCAGCAACTGCTCGGGTCGCTTAATGTGCACGTGAGGTTGTGGGAAAGTAAAAGAATAACACACTGTATACATAATGAGGAAAAATAAGTGTGGATGTATATTAGAAAATAACCATGGTACTTAATTTAACCTGTACTAACATAACCATGGATGATCAGTCTGATATTTTGAAGCTTACGCTATTACACGGATGAGATCACCTTTTTTCAGGTCTTCCCATTTCAAACTAACAATGAGCTTCACTATACGGGACATTTCCCTCACTGGCTTTTCATGCCTACTTCAGTTCAGCAGGTGCTTCCCACCAGCAAACAAGCAAAACCAAGAAAAAAGGGCTTTCAACCAGGCTCTACTTATAACTTGTATTATCTGAGTAACCTTCTGCTCCTTTAAAGAAAGAGGTGCATTACATTTGCAAAAGAAAACCAATTGTACTGCCAAACATATAGCAACGTGTATAGCACAAGATCATGATATAAGTTCTCTGAGAATTGTTGAATTTGCTCTATTCAAAGTTCAACTATCATAAATAAATGAAGAAACGAGCCATGCACACTCATCAAATAGGGTTCACACTCTTGAGATGATATCTATATAACAAAAAACTGTAGATGTACCCTTCAGCAGGACTCAACACGCACATAGACACACCAAAACAAGACTTGTCAGTCTGACGTGCCCTGAGGCCTCAGTGTGCAGCAGTGTTTTACTGCAAAGCTGCAGGAAGCAGTGAAATGGGGTGTATTTAATCTCATTGTTGCACGGTTGATTTGACCTCAGTGGCTCACTGTGACTCCTGCAGAGGTTCAATTCAAACTAACACAGGCGCCATGGCGCTCTCTGTGTGGACCTACAATCACCTGATGAAGGCACTCACCTCTGCCCCTGGCTATTACAGACCGCATCATAAACCCATATGCTCGTCCGTAATTAAGATGCAAAGTCAATTAATCATGGGTAATATTGTATTACAGTGGGGTTTTTTTTTTTTTTAAATATATGAATAAACACAAGGAGACAGGTGACAGATGAATTGTTGGCTTATGGTCAGACATTGTGATTTTGCCTATAAGCAAAAAAAAGGGGGGGAAGCAAGAAAGATTAAGCTTATGATTTGTTGCTGCAACATCAGGTTACAAAAGGTGCAAAAAAATGAATTTAATCAACTATAATTATTTTAGCACCAGATCAATTGTTGTTAAAAAATTTCATAGCTAGACATAGGTATAGATATATAAATGTATGATTAAATGAAATAAGAGTGTTTTGATGTAGTATCAAACAATGAAACTATTCCACACAGGTATCTATATCATTCTTTGAGTCCTCACCTTTGATGTAATTAATTTCAACTGCGACTAGTAATAGCACCTGACAGTTTTTAATTAAAGGGCACAGAAAACACAACATAAACAACAAATGAAAAATGTGCAGATTCATCGATAAGCTGTATTAAGTTAAAATCCACAAAGCAATATGTGTTGCCTCCGTGACACTTCAAATAACAGTCTTTCAAAAGGGCAGAAAAAGAGTTTGTAAAATAGGGTAATGTGACAAAGTCTACGAAAATCATAACAACACTGACCAAATCCAGACAGCTGACACAGCCATTAGACACGGAATAAAAGAGAGAGGTGCATCCTTTGAAATCAGAGCAGAGATGAACCATAACCTCACTGACAAAGTCTCAAGAAGAAAATCTTACAGTGCGGATCTGCTTTCTGGGATGGAAAGCTATTAACTTTCTGAAATATATACAGCACAAATCCTTGATTTGTGAGTGTCAAAAATGGTTTTGAAAATTTCACATACAAAGTTCTTTGAAGTGGGTGCAGCATATACCGTATTTCAAGGATTTAGCAGCATCAGAAGCACGCGCTGATGAGTGGTGAGTTGACGTCGAGTTAAACTGTGATGCCATATTTGGTCAAATAGAAACAAACCTGCATATTCCTTATTTAGCTTAGCTTAAGTTTAGCGTCAATTGCGCCAAGAGTGAAAGAGGCAACGTGTTTACTGAAATCAGAACCGGTGGATGGAAGAGCCGCGTCATTTCCGTTAACTCCAGAAGACCTTTTTTATTTTTTGCGCCTCAAACTACATCTGAAAGTTAGCAACATACATCAGCTGTGCTATAGAGATGTAGCAGCAAAGATGTTTGAGATGCAGTTTGAAAAGGTAAGAAGTTCAAAATAAAACAAGTGTGTATGTTATCAGCACCCATTATAACTGCCCACTAAGCACTTGCAGGAGCTATTTGAAGGCTACGTGATGACCCTGAATTCTGAACCCCTGCTGACAGGACTCAAAACCTTTATGAAAAGCACCCAGAAAGTTACTGTCATCCCTAGAGGCTAGGCCACTGCCTCTAGCCAAAATCATAATTACATTTGAATGAAACTGTGTAAACACATAAACAGGTTTTACAGATTTGGATTTTACCTTTAGCAGGAGGTGATACTTCAGCACCCTCTGCATGGGAACTACCAAAAGATCTTGGAGCTTGAACTTTCCTTCTTGCACTTTCATTGTACATTCCTGTGGAAGAGTGACACAAGCAGTGGCACAGTTATTACACGTTGCATAATACAGCACTGTAAATTTCCTACAAACAAGTACTCATGTGAATACATCGTTGTGTTGCTGCTGTTGCTTCCACACATTCACAAGGCACTCCTTTAGCAATGAGGCCGGTTTATTCTTTCAGGGCACAAAATCTCTGGTTGTGCCAGCTATTTGTGACACAATTACACAGCATACTGACTGAGGACGTCCTCTGACAAATGACTGCATATCCCTAAATTCTGCCTCGGCTCCATAAGAAGCGGTCGTTTGTTAGTATTATCCTAAGGTTCCCTCACAGTGGTGTCTGTGTACATCTTTCTTCACTCAGTTCCTGTAAGTGTGCAGTACCAGCAAAGCTTATCCTGTTTTACAAACAGTTCTTTTCTATATTGAGCCAATAACAAGCTGATTTAGCCTGTTACAAAGCTCCTTTATTTTGAATGGGGTATCTCAGTTCCCTGTATAACTATATGCATTGCTTTTTGTGCTCATCAACTCTCCGGCCCACTTGTCTTCCCATTCTAACTGCAAATGTGCTTTAATCCCGCTCTATCCTACATTTCTTTTCTAAGGATTTTCAGTCTGTATAACATCACGAAATCATAGCAGCATGCTGAGAGGGAGATCTTGTTGTATACGTAGAGTCTAAAAATGTCCCAGATTTACACCGTAAAGGTGCTTTTTCTCTTGTTTCATCTTTTTCCTGTGCACAAGGAAATTTAACAATACAATCAAGATCCACCACAACCCATCCCTGTTTGGTTAATATTCCGTTTTGTTCAGTATAACAAAATGTTCTGAATTTTTTAAGGCTCTAGGGGCAAATATGCAAATTACATTATCTTCCTAGCTGACTTCATTATAGGTTCTGCCTAACAGAGGCAAAGCTTGGCCCCACTGATGAATTTATTTAAGTCATTATTTACTTATTGTCATTGTTTATTCAACAGTAAATTTTACTTTTGAGTTGGGCTTTGATTGTGAAACTGCCATATTCTAAAGCAGCCTATTTTGTTGGTGCAACTCTTCAGAACATGCATACACTCTCTAAGACTGCAAGACTGCATTGATATAAAATTTTTGATTTGAGTTTACTTTTGAGTTTCTAAAAGAAATACTGTATCACTTTGTCCTTTTTCTGTAGTTGGCACACAATGAAGCGGTAATGCAATACACCGAAATCTGTTTCTCTTCTCCTGTTGTGTTTGCACATGGTGCATGGGCAAAACACTAGCTATAATGCCATATCAAAACAGGTGGACAACTATCCAGCAGCTGTAATATAATAGTGTATCTCCACAGACTGGTGCCAGGAGTCAGCAGGAACATTTAACAATTTGTAAATATAATTTTGCTGGCTATCACACTCTGGAACCCGGTGAGCTTTTTTGACATGGTGCATTATCCTGCTGAAGCAGCCATTAGCAGACGGGCACATTGTGGTCATAAATGGATGGACATGATCAGCAAAAATACTCAGGTAAGCTGTGGTTTTTAAATGGCACTCAGTTAGTACTGTAAGGGGTCCAAAGTATGCCAAGAAAATGTTCCCCACACCATTACTCCACCACCACTAGCCTTAGCTGTCGGTGCAAACAGGATAGCTCCATGCTATCATATTTTTGAAGCAAAATTCTGATCCTGTCATCCAAGTGTCACAGCCGAAATCCACACGCAGCAGAGTGTGACGTGGTGTGGTCATCTGATTTAAGGTTGGTCACATTTTGTTGCATACCTTGTTTGTAACACGCTTTTTTTTTTCAGTTACTGTTGACTTATTAACAGCTAGAAAACAATCTGGCCGTGATCTCTGACCTCTGGCATGAAGAAGGTATTTTCATCCTTACAAATGCTGCTCACAGCATATTTTGACTTTTTTGTGTCACTGCAAACTTTAGAGATGGTTGAGTGGTAAAATTCCAGCACATCATCAGTTTTTAAAATACTCAGACCAGACATTCATTTTAAACGTGTGTTACCTCTACTTTAATCCTGACATCCTCCCGTGTGGCTATTAGCTCGTCCAGTTTCTTCTGGGCATTCTCCATGTGGCTGCAGTACTGACCATAGATCAACAACCTGGGGATGTGAAAAACTCATTAATCCAGTTAGTCAGTTACAACTCATCCTCATTTAGGAATACACAGAAGAAATATGAGGAGACTAAAAAATGTTTACAGCTGAGACTCTCAAAAGAAACAGTACAAGCACACAAACATTTGGGCGAACACACATTACATCTGTATATAAAAGAGGTATGGATAATAATGTGACCACACCTATTCACATCACTTTGCATAATTCCCAGAATAATCTTGAATGCAACAAAAGCATTTTTTTGAAATGTTAGGCTTGCTAATTACAGCCATTTTATTTTTAAGATCATGACTACATCCACTCACAAATGTCCCACTGTGACCTTAGAAATGCTGGAGGTCCAAATAATAAAACAAAAATGTTTTTAGGAGACAGCTGAGATTGTGATTTGCATATTTTTGCTCCCCTGTGAGGAAAAGGGCAAGTAGGCTTGTAAAACCTCTAATCTCAGTGTTTGCAGTCTAAAAATAAGGACTAATAAGTCTTGTGTTAACATATATAATATCTTAAAACACAGGTTAAAAATTTCCACGTTTAGCTGTAAACTGGAATCTTTTGCTACTATATGGACCTTTTGGAAACATATTCATTGAAAGATTATTAACATAATTTGGGAAGTCACCTCAAGAGTCATTTAGCACTAACGGGTGCAGATAAATGAATGTGTGAATAAATGTATTATGATTAAAAATATATTCACATCCAAGGGAAATATTTGAAGGGGCGGCATCCTCTTGCCAATAAGCTATAATCATAGCGTACTAATGAAAGCCAGGGCTTTATATCAGTTGGTTTGCAGGGCTCCTCTTATCACTGTGTGAGGGGGGGAAAAAAATCTTTTAATTTTGAGTAGCGAGGATATGAGAGCTGAGTTCATTAGATATTACAATGGGACACTGACATAGATCTACGGGTTCAGCTGGGAGGGAGTTCAAAGTCATCTTGCCTGGAGGATGCGCGTGGCAAACATTCTTTGCGCTTACTCAGTCAAAGTAGGGCACGGGCACTGGCACAGGCTGGTATAGTGCGCG
>VOQK01022063.1:74385-91611 GCA_015052645.1 Benitochromis conjunctus
CATCCAACACTTTTGTGATAAACTGTAATTCTGACTGTGAGACTTATCATCTCACAGTGACCAAAGTTACAAGCACTTTTTTGGGTAGGGCAAACCTGCAGGCATGTTCATAAAGACGTAGATTCTTCACAGAAAAGTGGAGGCTATAATTCCAGTATATTATTATATTATCAGTATACTATCCAGTATAGATACAACATGTGTTGGTCATAGATGGCCATAGCTATATAGATGGGAAAAAAATAAATAAATAAAATAAAATAAAATTATATATATATATATGACATGGATATATACATATATATAAAAACAAGAACCTTAAGCCATATTTCCTCAATAAACAATACAACTGCCGTAACTACCGATGTTTCCGATGAGACTTACTTCCTGTACTTTCCCTTTTAAAACACCTCTACGTGCCTCCACAAACGTCTGATCATGTGACAACCTCCCCTTGTCCTTTAGTGACCTATGGCCAGATTAAGTTTTCCTACCATTGCTGAATCCGATCAGGGAGTAAGATGAGCTTAAGGAGGATGGAGAAACAGTAAGACTGTGGATGCATCTATGAGACCGAGGGAGACAGTATGTGCCTGTCTCTGTGTTTTAACAGGAATACAGTCCCTTATGTCGAACCGACTTTATGTTACATGGTCCCTTAAGGCTTAAAGAAGAGGCCTGAAAAGAGCCTATTACCTATGCAAACTGATGTCACCCAGAGAAGTGCTGTGAATGTTTTCGGTTAAAAGCATCAGAGAGGAGGGAAAAGTATCTGTGCTATCACTGTGCAGAGGAATAGAAAATGTACTTATGGACGCAAGGACAGGTAACACACGCGGTGCATTGTGTGACTCGCTTTCACGTCGTAATGGCTGTATTATTCGCAAGAGCCCCACATCCATAGCACTGTATGGAATCATAAACGAGACCAGAAGCTATCATCATTACCATTAACTATGAAGCAGTCGCCTTAGCAGGGATCATCGCGCCCCTCAGGGATGCAAATTATCCACACATTGCTCCACAGCTGGGCGAGATTGAGATCATCTGAGAGAAAATCCTGTTTGCCAATAACCCTCAGGTTTAACTGTTGACTGGGTTTCCTAATCTCCACACTGCTGGAAACACCTTCTCATCAAGTCATTTCTGTATTAATTTGTAAAACATTACTTTATTAAACCAAGTGAAACAATGAGATATTTGGCAGCAGCTCTGAATACTGACTGAGACCTATTTGCAGAAACAGAGAAAATTATTTTTACCACCCTCGGGAATTTGTTTATTATTTGCTTCAAACAGATATTCACTTATTAAGATATTTGTTAAATGTTTAGGCAGTTTTCAGCTCTGTTGTTTTTAAATGTGAATATATATAGCAACCACCTCCCGAGAACCTCACAGTAGAAATCACAGAACAGCTAGTACGTGGGAAAAACAGACAGTGGTTGAATAAGTGGAGAGACTAACATAAAGGAATATCATTTTGACAAGCTAACGCAATCTGTCAAGTATACACTCTGACGGACAACAATGGTGTACATGCTCTCTCAGCTTTTTCATTAAACCGTTTCATTTTAATCGACTTCTTCCTTGAACACTAATCCCTTCAATCTGACGGACTGATCCGTGGATCCTCAACTTGATGCTGCTTCCTAAATTTGAAAGTAAAGACAGAAAAATGCCACAACTTCTAGTGGATTTTAACACCCCATGCACAGAACACAGAAAAGCACAGGATGTCTATGAACAAACAGCACACAGCAATGTCAGGATACCAACCTTTCTTTGAAGTCGAGAAAGATCTTCCCCAGGCCGCTTCCTCCACTGACCACGTTCATTTCAATGGCTCGCAAGAGAGCAAAGTGGACTTTGATCACATCCTAAAGAAAAAATCACAATAAAAAGAAAGTAGAATTTCATCATCACCACCAGCCTGAAACACTGATACAAGGCCAGATGGATCCATGCTTTCATGTTGTTTATGCCAGAAACCCACAATCCAAATGTTGTAGCTGAAATTGAGACTCATCAGACCAGACAACTTTTCCAATCTTGTACTATACACATTTAGTGAGCCTGTGCAAATTGTAGCTTTAGTATAGTACCCGATCTGTTTCAAGGTTCGATGTATTCGGAGGTGCTCTTCAGCATTCATTGGTTATAACGAGTGGCTATTTGAATTACTTTTGCCCTCCTCAGCTTGAAGCAGCCTGGACATGCTCTTCTGACCTCTGGTACGAACAAGGCGCTTTCTCACAGACAACCGCAGCTCACTGGATATGTTCTCTTTTTCACACCATTCTCTGTAAACCCTAAGGATGGTTGTGTGGGAAAATCTTATCAAATAAGCAGTTTACAAAATACCAACCCATCCAGCAGCCAATAGCCATGCCACGTTCAAAGTCCATTAAATCACCTTTCAGCCCCATTCTGGTCATCTATTTGAACTTCGGCAGGTCTTGACCGTGTCTACATGCCGGGTTACAAGTGTGCTGGGTTACTGCCATCTGAGTGGCTGATTAGATATTTGCATTAATGTTTTGTCTGATTTTCAGCTATTTGGTCTTCTGTGAAGCACTTTGAAGTGCAATAAGGTACAAATAAAGTTTAATTAACTGATACAAAAACTCATCTTGAAACATTTAATACACATTGCTGCCCTTTCTATTAAACTCTAATCAGTTCAGATTGCTAAGTGAAGACATAGTTGAGAAGTTGTATTTTTAGGAGAGACGGAGAACACACTTCTTCTGAATGTGATAAGCTTTGCTATTTAGGTTACGTTGCCTAATTTTAGTTCAGAATGTGTGAATAACTGTCTACTGCTGTTACTGATCTCTTATCTGCTATCTGCCTTTTATGTCCCAGAAAAAGAGAACAGAGAAGATCAGCAGAATAGACTTTTTTCACAATGGTGGGCTAAACATTTATAGCATATTACAGCTATTTAATATATTTTATAACCCAAGATTATTCAACATTTCTTGTGAACAAGCAAGTCAAAATCCCTGTGACTTTATTGCTACTTCAAATCTCCATATGCAGTCTGCAGCTCTCAGACGTAATGCATAAACCTGGGTGAAGCTGGGCAATGTCATTTTTAGCAAATGTTAGTCATTGCTCATAGAGAATTTGATCGGGAATACTTTGACACACATTAAAACAAACACAATGAGTATTTACAGTTCAGGGCCAAAATGAACTATAAATACTCATTATGGGAGTAACTCAAATAAACTACAGCTGCTTTGTTTGTTACAGGTCAGCAAAACAGTGTGACTCATTAACATAATTTAATGCAACTCTGTACCACATGTGGTCCAGAGTGCGTGGTGGTATTTTACACCAATGAGGCATATTTTCTCGGCAGGACTGGTGAATGTTTTCGACTCTGGCCGTGACGAAAACGCTGAGCAATGACAACACGCTCAGGCCCAAAGCACGGATTTTCACAGCTGCAATATACAGTAAATATAAACAATAGATCCCATCATTCTTTCAGCCATCCATACACATATCAAGTTATTCGCTTGGTGTGAAAAGCATCCAGGTGTGCCGCAGGTGTGCTGTTATGTTGTCTTCTAGAGTGGTTACTCACCTCCAGGTTTACAAAGATAGCCTCCATGTCCTGTGGACTCAAGACTTGCCTCAGTGGGATCATGTAATTCTTGGAGGAAAAAAACAAAAAGAAAATCAGTCATTTAAAAAAAAAAAAATTAATTAATTTAGTTCTTTTACAAGCAAACACGATAAATGGCATCTTCTCTCATGTCATGTGTGAGCAGTTCACAGATCTGTGAAAATGGTCTAAAAAAATAATTCAACATCAGGCTGTGTTGTAAAAAATCATTTTGAGGGCTAAGTGTGCCATAAATACATACAGCTGTTGTTTACGATGCCCACTTATGCTTAGAGAGGAAAAAAATATGCTTTTTATTTCTTCAACGCTGCTTTATGGTTGTCACATTTCATCATCATAATGATAACAAATAGATCAACTAAGAAGCAACGCAAAGATGACTGGGTTTATTAACCCCAACTCAATTAAGCTTAACGAGTCCTCCGATCACAAGAAGGTTATTTATTCTAATTTAGACTTGTGCTGGTGTGGTGTGGGAAACACAGGATGCACATTTAGTTTAATGAAATTAGCGGAGCGGATGATTTGTGGCGCTCCATGAAATCGTGAATGAAATCTGTCAACGCGGAAACTGATGCGATAGCAGCGCCGATCTCGGCGATGGTTTATTACTACGCCGAGAAAGCTCAAACGTATGTGTGGGTTTGTGTGCGTGTGTGAGGATCTGAGTCTTTGAGCACAGAAAATTTGCCGTTGTAGACAGAATATTTGTTTTTGATTCTCTCAGAACGGTGATCAAACTACTTTTTAAAATGTTGCGTGTCCTGTGCTTCACAGCTCATAATCAGAAAACCCACCGAGACTTTAGTCCTGGATAACTGTGAGAATGTTTCAGTGTCATAATAAGCTGCAATGAATTGTGACAAATTGTGCTACAATTAGATAAATGGTAAATGGTAAATGGCCTGCATTTATATAGCGCTTTACTCAGTCCCTAAGGACCCCAAAGCGCTTTACACTACAATCAGTCATTCACCCATTCACACACACATTCACACACTGGTGATGGCAAGCTACATTGTAGCCACAGCTGCCCTGGGGCGCACTGACAGAGGCGAGGCTGCCGGACACTGGCGCCACCGGGCCCTCTGACCATCACCAGTAGGCAAACATGGGGTTAGTATCTTGCCCAAGGATACTTGGCATGTAGACTGGAGTAGCCTGGGATCGAACCACCAACCTTCCGGTGAGGAGGTGACCTGCTCTACCACCTGAGCTACAGTTATAAAAGTGAATGTTTTAAATGTGGTAACTCAATTAAAGAAACCATGTGAGCAGGGTGAGAGTCAAGCCTGTTTCTAGCTTTCTATGTTACATCTGCTAATTATTAATATTATTATTATTATTAAATTATTTTATTTTAAGTAGTCAGACAGACAAACACTTTTTCAGTTATGTGAAAAAGTCTTTAATCTATTTTTTCTTTATATTTTGTTAGGAAAATGCAAAAATAGGCGTAGTGATTTATTGAATCACACAAACATAAATGGAAATAAAGAATATAGGGGAAAAACAAGGTTTGTACAAGTCTGCTGAACGTGACAGACAGTATTTGGTACGGCCAACTTTATACTTCAAGACTCTCTCAGAGAAGCTTTCTTGTAATTCTTTTAGTCTTTAGGATGTTCTCAGGACATTTAAAGCTCTTCTATGGATGAAAAAAACAGTTAAAAACGTTTTTGTTCAGTTGGGCCTCGTGGCATTTTTTTGTTATTTGTGTTTTCATTTATTTTAATTTTAACGTGGTTTACTAGTTTTTCTGGATTACTACTAACAAAATGTTATGATTTTAAATCAGTTTTTTGCCAAGTTGTCTGTTATGTGCAGACAGCACTGGTTCTTGACTTAGGTGTCTTTTTAATGCCTAAACTATTCTTTGCTTTGGTGGCTGAAGTGACTTAACAAACTATTCAAATTATTTTGAAATTCGGTCAAGTAAAAGGCCTATGCTAAAAAAATAACTGGGAAAAAAAATGACAGCCACTGACCGAAGAAAGAAACAGTTGCAGAAAACCTGAAGACCTGTTAATTTTACCCTTTAAAATGTTCCAGTGGAATAAGTGAATAAAATAAAGTAAAAAAATGAAATGACTGAAAATAAATAGCTTAGTTTTTGTTGTAGTATATTCCCTTTGTAGGCAGCAAAGTATTAATCAATTTTTCTAAGCTCGATGTGAATAAGTCACAGCTAATGTTTAAATGTCCTATGACTGATATAATTACTGTGTTTAAATGTAATCACAGAGCAGGCAATCTTTACAGCAGAGCCTTCTGAATAAATAGAATCCGATGCTGCTCCCTTCTCTTTGCCAGAGAGGACCATTACACTTTTTCATACAAATACAGTGGGGAGTAAGAACAATCGCCTGTGATAAACTTCAACACACAACGAATAAAACGCCTTTAAGGTGCGTGGAGAAGCATGCATATAAACAAATCTTAGGATGAATTATTTCATAAATATTTATTTTTCCCTGACACATATAGAGTATGTTCTCCCATATGCGATGTGTACTTAAAGGCTTAGATCAGTGTCATCCTTGGAAGCTGAGATAATAATAATCGTATTGATCTACCTCCATGACATTTGTGTTCAAATATATATGACATTTCCATGCTGTGACCTGCCCAAAGGTCTGAAGTGACGAAGGAAAATTAAAGCACTGCATGGTTGTGCCAATGTGAAAATGCACGCTTATCAGAAACTCAAATAGAGCTGCGTCACTCACACGTATTCGTAAACTCACCTTCTCAATGTCCTCTAAAGTCTTGTAGTACTTGGCTTCAGTTTCCTGGATCTCCACTAAGCAGCAGTTTCTCTTGTCATCTTCTGTCATACCCATTTTCTGAAGTGATAACCAGATAAAAGAATGAGTGACAACGATCGCTTAGCACAGTTATATATTGCTAATTGTTTCAGCGATTATTTTTCATGTTAATATATCAAGAGTACATTAGAGGCTAAATAACAGTGTCAGCATCACTAGCTGGCAATTTAAAGGACCACACAACACGTCGATGTTTCAGGCAAATTCTGCAACACTTTCCATCAACCTGTGCTTGACATTTTTTTTTAAAGAAATTTTAATATAACACTACTGCTATAACAGTTGACTGTTGTTTTTATGAATTCCCAACTGTATGAAAAGCTATTAGCACACTTATGACAAAGTGTTTGTGTCGTGTAATCCATCAAGGCCGTCGACTTGCGTTATCAGCAAGAGATAATGCAGTGCAGTCTTCCAATGCAATCCCTTTTAGTCAATTTGCATGTAAACTCCTTTACTCTGCAAACATAATGAAATACTGACAAAATGAATTTAGACTTCATCTGACAGTTTACACAACTTATAGTCAGCTATGCTTTCCTTTGCCAGGACCCGTCATCGTCAACATCCTTTTTTATGTAGCCTATCATTTTTCCACACTTAAGACATTTTAAGCTGAAAGAGTAGGAACCAAAAAAAAATAAAACATTTAACACACAATTATTGGTGTTTTAGTGTTCAAACAAGCAGAAGTTAATTTAAAATTAGACATGTCTTGATGGATGCTCGATAATCCAGAGAGTCGATTCTGTTCAACTGCATGTAGAGTTTCCCCCGCAGGCTTCCTCAACTTTACAAACAGTGGTTGTGCAATTATTGTTCATAGGGTTGGGGAAACCTGTAGTCAGCTGAGACTGGATGAGTGATGAAATGTTTCTTCCCACTGAAAGCTCCAGATGAACAGAATCATCCTTCTGGGAATGATTTGTTTTTTTAATGTATCTGATTATGTCAAAGATGAAAATATTTAACACAGTTGGTGCCATGGCTACAAAAACGTGATATGGTGATGACACTGGCTATGACAGAGGAATGCAAAATAATGAGTTTTTGATAGTCACTGTATGTGTGGGCTAGCTGGTTTAACAAGACGTGTAAAGAAATGTAGATGAATCCAACTTTGTAAAGGCAAAACAATGCAAGCAGGCATGCTGTGATGGAGCCAGGTTAAGATGTCATAAAGAGTCAAACTTCTACAGAGGGCCTGATGTCTCCATCTTCAAATGTGTATATATGTGCATGCTTTGTTGAAAGAACAGTATACTGTAAGTGAGTCACCCTGATGATCATGGCGAAACACACCCACACACATAGGCTTTGTTTCCATAGATTTTCTTTTTTTTTTATGCTGTATTATGATTATGAGCACCCTGACTGAGGAGTTAATATATGAGCCATCTGGAGTAGATCTGGCTGTTGATAACCAGTGCTGGTAATACAAAAACTGGCACTAACAATGCAAAAATACAAGTCCAGTCCAGGCCTGAGGCCAGCACACGATCAACCAATAGAGTTCAAAGCCAGCAGGATATTGTTTATTTGCTTCAGTCTGGCAGCTACCGATGCTAGCTGAAGTCAGTTAGCACTGCAGTCACAGAGCTGAAGTCACTAGCTCTGAGTCAGACTAAACCAGATGGGATATCATTCACCATCGGCCCAATGGTCAGTAAATTAATTGGCAGATCTTTCTCTTGGGATGCTAGGGGTTGGTTTTAAATAAGGTGGTGGAGGGAATTTGCTGACAGGGTGTTGTAAGTCACAAGCACAGTGGCACTCACCTGCATGTATCTGATCTGCAGCATGAGAAAAGCAAAGCAAGTCAGAAGTAAAAATTTGTCACTGATTATGAAAGGGACATCTGCTACAGTTGAGTTTAGAGACACGATGTCATGCAGATACCGTACGACAATGACAATGTCGACCACAGAAATAATCCAAAGCTAGTTAAAAGTGAGTGGGGGTGTTTCCTCTGGCACTATTAGTTCATTGCATTCCTGTAATGCAATCTGTTATGGTAAAATGAAATCATGCAAAAGAAAATTCTTCCAAAGAGTCTGCAGAGTTTATTGAAAATGCAGTGCTTTAGTCATAGACCCTCGCATAGAGCAGTACACACATTTGTACAGTACATAAAAAAACAACAAGAAAACACAATCATCAGTAATTGTGGGAAAAAAAAAAACCCTAATGATAAAACAGAGCAGAGACTGATGCAAACGTCTCACCATGGGTTGTCGTACTTCCACTTTAATGATGTCCTCATAGATGTCATCCCCATCATCCTCGCATGGCACACAGTCATAGATGTCATCCTCACCCAAGTCATGTTCACTGGGGGAAAACACATGCACTTTAGATGAACAAGCTCATCTAACCACCAAACTTCAAAATCAAATGATAAACAGTCTTTCCTCACACCTCCACGTTAAACTTTTTTGAGCGCAAAGAGCAGGTGAACCAGCTTGTTATCCTTAACAAGCCCTGCCTGAAGGATACTAGTGATCCAGGCATGGGAACACAGAACCTGGTGTTCACAAACCTCCAATAAGTTATGAAGTGGCATCTCTCTTTAATGTATTTATGTTGCTTTGGCACCCAGCTAGCTCACTGACCTTTAATTAGGCAAGCAGCCAGCAGAGCACCGACAGTTACTGTGGAGAGGAGGATCTCCTGGGAAAGATTCTCATGCTCTGTGAGCCAAAACTGTGTCTCCCCCTGCTCCGTATAAGCAATTATTGTTTGGGAAACTTATTGAGGCGGCAGGGATCCCGCAGCAGGAAAACACTTTGGCAAAGGGCCCATGTCGATGCAGTTAATAAGAAGGGAGCTTTAAGTCGCAAAAGGGAAATAAATGATTAAATACAGTAAATAAATAAAGGTAGAGTTGCCTGCTAAATAACGCAGGGCAGCTGTTTGAACTTGCTCGCTTGTTTAGACAAAATTCCAGTTACCTAGGCTGTATTCAGACACAGGGAGGGTAATGTTCTTGTATTACAATAAGTTGCCATAGATTCAGTGAATTGCAGTGAAGCCCGTTCTTTTATAATTAGAGCATGATGAATAAGCTATTAATTACTGTACTTGGTACTGAAGGGTGTTTTGATCGGGATTTCTAAACAAATGTATGGACATTTATTCATGGTCAACGTGGGAAATATCATATGCATCTAAAAATATGTGTGTGTTATTAACTTTAATGGTGGTCTGACTCCCAAAAGGGATGCAAATTTAGTCACTAAAAGAAAAGAAAATATCTTAATTGATTCCACGATCTGTAGCTCGCGCTCAGTGCTGCAACTCCAGTTTCTGTGAGGGCTGATAAGCGGGACACACAAATGTACCATCCACCTCCATCTTTTGTTATAGTTCCCAACCTTCGCTGAACCTGAAATCCTCAGGAAAAGGACGCCTAAGGTCGAGGCTCAGCGAGCATCCGCTCTTTTTGATTGTCCTTGAGCAGAGCACCAGCTCAGGGGATGCTGTTTTGTACTCTGACCTCTCTGAGCGAGAACAAGCAAGAAGAGGGTTTGCTCTTCTTGAATGAACGCTGCATCCTCCAAATGTATGTGCATGTGATCTCTAGCACATAAACCTGCCTGTTTGTGCATTCTTAAAGCACAAACCTCACTCCGGTCAGCCTAATGGGGGCCATAACCTGGCTGCCGTTATACCAAAACAACCAGATCCAGACCACAAAATCCTAATTCCCCTTTAAGATCACTGAAATTGGTTATTTTGTTGGGCTTTCATGAGATTTATTAATTCATGCATATTTGAAAACGAGATTTTGTGGCACGGGTCTAAAAATAAAGAAAAAAAAATGTTGCTTGTAGGTTGGTGGCTTCCATCCACTGTGATGTCACCTTCTACACCTGACATCAAGGCAATGCCATCCCTGCTTTCACTCAGTCTGAACAGACGAGCTGTCAGGGGAGCAAAAAAAAGAAAGAAAAGCAAAGTGAGAGAAATGCCCTCAATCAAATATGCAGCTTTACCGTAATGCTGGTGCTCAGGTGCGTTTGAAGTTTTAATTGAGGTGACTCGGTTCACTATCAGCACTGCGCTCCGTCTTTCTTCATTAAGTAAAAGTGGCTCATGTTGAATACTGAGAAGGCTGCGTGGGAGGACAATGGCCACCTGATGCTGTCCCTTCAGTATCTCCTCTCTGAACTTTGAGACTACAGTACGCTCCACAGACAAAGATGAGCGGCATGAGAGAAAGCAAGTAACTCACTTATTTTTTTGTTTAATTCCTCAGAAAGAGCTTTGTATGAGGGAGGTCTAGCGCAGTTGCATGAAAACATTCATGCAACTGCTAAGAGATCGAATAGGAAGTTTGTAATATCTGGTTTTATCTATTAGAGAAAGCTTGGCTCGCTGGAACGTTTGTTAACATCTGTTAGCTTCTTCATCTCTCTTAGTTCTTCAGTTTGTCACTGATCATTTTTAGCAAGTCAGTTCAAAATATATGCATGTTCTTGTTAATGATTAATGACGAGTTACTGCATTACACTGATACAACACATGCGTAACCCATTATGAAAGCTAAACTTTTCCTCTTTCTTATTTCGATCCACATTCAAACATCATGCCGAGTTTGACTTCTATGTGTTTTACTGCTGCTATGAAGGTTTTACTAGCACAGGACACCACAAATACTGCTCAGGAACTGCTTGAGGAACACAACGGAACAGCTCAAGGCATTGATCCAGCCTCCAATCTCTGCCAATCTTAATGCAATCGAGAAGACTGGGGGGTACAATCCTGAGCCACAGAGGACTTACCTGACAATACGTCAAGCATTGGCTGCAAATGTCCAGGTGGGACCGTCTGAGCTGTTCTGGTCCAATATAAGCAATATACCCACCCAGCAGGTGGTTTTAATGATGTGGCTGTTCTACATAGTCTGTGTAATCAATCAAATCTGTGTGTGTAGACACACTGTTAGAAAGAGAGAGAGCAAGAAAACAGGGACTTATTTCTATCCAGTTTAGCAAGTCACATGAGAATTTTACAGCTTATTTCTTTACACTTAATAAAAAAATGAATTTATGTGCACGTGCACATGTGTAACCATCACAGTGAATGATTAAGGAATGGAAGTAGAGGACCTAAGGACTAACAAATTAGGTCTGATTTTCTCTCCGATTACACAGTGACAGGCTAAAGGCTGTCTAGCGTGCTAGCATGCAATTGGCCTGCTGTAATGTACTTCCGGCCTTCAATGACATAGAGTTAACATTACTGAATGGGAGTAGTAGAACGTGACTCATCATATCTGAGCTACTGAGCACATGTCTCTGAGGGCTCGGCTCCTTTGTGTATTTTTATTTAAATTTCAAAAGTTGCTTTTCTTTGTTACTGCTTCAATATTCTGCATTCAGGAGCTCCAGCTCTGGCCCTCCACACCGTGGCTACCAAACTGCATTTGTGTAGTTCAAAACCAGAATAAAAGGGGCAATAATTTAGCTCGCTCAGATGTGGGAGAGAAAAAAAAAGCCAGTGGGATTTGCACATATACCACAGAGGAGAGCACAGATATTGGGGGCAAGGTACTATAAATGAAACCTGGAGCTTTCCTTAAGGTTCAGGCCCACGAATGTGGCTCGCTGTATAATATTCACTGCATTTTGATAATGTGCACAGGAGCAGGGAAAGTTTCACCACACTGCATGAAATACTGCATCATGGGGACACTAATACACTTTCGAAATGTATAGAAAGAAATCTTGGCTTTATGTAAATCATCAATTTGATGGAAAAAAACGGAGAAACCACCTGACATCACCGCCCTCTGGCACCGATTCTGGTAAGCGTAGAGGAATCAATACTGTGCTATTTCCAGAAAGGCAGCATTGCATATGATATCATTAATAGCACAGTTTCTCTCCTTGATTGTAAAGATGGAAATATGATAAATACTATTACTACGTAATACAAATCAATTTAGGGACATGATGCTACTTCGTACCTTGCAGTTAAAAAAAAAAAAACTTAACTGAGCTCACTTCATGTTATTGACTTTTCATGTGAACCTGCCTGAGGGATTAATGCAGCAAAATAAACTGCAAAAGAGTGACACAAAGGGCTTGTGACAGTCCATGCTTCGGAATGGAAATCTATGTGTTCCTTTCACAGAGCAAGAGTCCCTTGGCGACTGTGCCCGATCCACCCTGATTTCATGGTTTGTCAATTCCAGGATGGAGTCATTCCAGATGGGAAGAACTCTCAACTAAACGATGTGAAGACTTGACTTGGGAAGGCCAGAGGGGAGAAGCACAAAGTTTAACATATTAACCTGTGAGACCTCAATTAGGATGAAGGCTGGCCTCTATCTGAGTCATACAGTACACTTGTGGAAACAGATACAGTCCAGCAGAATGCCAAATCATGATATACAAATAAAACATAAGTGCACCTATCAGGGAATCTCCGTTCCATTCATTTGCACTAAACATTTCTGGGTTAGGCCATAATGAGAGCTTAAAGTATCATTTGACATTCCTCTGCAATAATATTGTAATTATGGAAATCGTCTTGCGACAAACCGTCACATGCCTAAAATGACACATGCAATTTTTAGGTAATCGAGAGGTGGGCATCACGTGTCTTGCCGCCTCACTCTACCCAAGCAGCAGCCCAGCAGTATTTGCAGTAGTGAGAATGTGCCTGACGTGAGCTGTCTCTCTTCTTGTGTGCTACGTGTAAGAAAGGGTAACTTGACTGCTGTGAGGTGACGACGTCTGCAATTCATGAGTGAAAACAACTTCAGCCAAGCAGAAACGTGTTCTTTTTCATCCTCGCTGTGTTCAGACGAGCCCCTATCGCCGGCAAAAGCTTTGACACTAGATCTTGCGAATTAGAAAAAAAAACCTTAAACAGAATCTCTGAACTTCACCAAGTCATAAAAGGTTGATTTCATTCCCACATGAGCGGCCAGAGCAGCCATTTCATCTCAGCCAACATAATCTCAGTTTTTAAAACTCATGTCAAAATCCATTTTTACAGACTTCGGTCAAAAGCGGTTAGCACCCACCAAACTTAATGATGCAGTTTTATTGATTTCTATTGTTTGCTGTATTATTTCTGTTTTACTTTCCCCACACAGATTTTCTTTTCCACACTTAATATTTTTGGTGGCAATATTGCAGTTTTATTTCCTACACGCTGTTGTTTTTATGACACCATATGTCCTGCCATTGCACTATTTTCCTCCACTGGGATGCTTGTTGCACAGAATAGTTTTACATCCATAAAAATTATTACTGTGGGAAGATTATCGCTGTCCTCTCTCTCACTCTCGCAGTTCAGTCACGCACCCGTTGTAAATCACGTGCGCATCAATATTTCAGACTAATTAATAAGCCTCTGAGAGCAGGGTTATTGCTAGCGTGGCCTATGTGCTACTGTGTCCAACTGTATTAAGTGAAGGACATGCTGATGAATCAATTATGCGTGTGTCCACTGGTGAAACTAAATGCATAGATGTTCAGTGGAAAAGGTCAAGAGCAGCCGCACTGGAGAGCAGCATTATTAATTTAATAAGACCCAGTCCTCTGGACCTACAGGTTACACAAAGAGCAAAGTGTTACAACACCACTGACCATTTCAGGAAAAAGAAAAGATTAACTCAACCTGCTGCCATGGTTACAGAGGCTAAAACCCATCAGTGGAGAAAGGACATTTTGGAGGTTAAAAGTTAGAGGCAAGACACTAGTGCAGTTGATATCAAGTGTCATAATGGAACGCCTGTGACTATTTGCTGTGCTGAGCTATTGTAGCTACTCACGTGCACACTCACTAAAACCAGCGCATCTTTCAACAGTAATTCCAGCAACCTGTGCACTGTCACTTTCAAGTGTGTTTAGAGCCACGGTAAACAAAGAGAGCATTGAATAAGATTGACTTTTTTTTTTTTAATGCACAAAAAAAAATGTTTTTTGTTCCGTGGGAACAACATGCAATTATTCCACAGGTTTTCAAATTCTGATGAATCTCAGAAGTTCTGAGGTAGGATCCACACATGATTTATAAGTTGTTCTCCCACACACACAATTGGAGTTCATAAAGAAGAATGTGCAGAGAGAAAAGCACCAACCTCGCTCACGCTACACACCATGAATACAGAGAATGGAGCGAGCCAAGCCCACAAAGTGGATAAACTGGAACAAGACAGGCTCAATATAACAGTTCGGCCAGTATTTCCTACTGGTACTGGCATGCCGTTTTCTATTTACATAAATGTCTATTGATATATAAAATTTACTGTTCACAAAAATTATAGCCAATTATTGATTTGCAATTAATTTTGCAGGGCTCCTAATGATAATGTTAGGTGTTAGAAACAGCTGCCACCATGCATAATGGTCTCTTTTCCTGTTGCAAGCTGTTGCACTTTGTTGGCTGTCATTCGTAATCCAACTTTTTCTTCTTTTTATCTCTGCTATTGTTCTTTGCTCTGTACTAGATAAGGAGTGCAATTTGTGTGCCAATCTGCGAGCACACCGTGTTATTTTTAGAAAGCCTGCATCCGCGCTGTCCTTTTCACCTCACCTCGAATCTGTGCACCTTGGCTCTCCCTCTGTGTCTCACTACTTAAAAACTCCTTCTCTGAATAAAAGGAAAACAAAAAAGGAAAGCAGCCTATCAGTATGTTCTTTTTCTTTTTCTTTCAGTTTATTTTCCATGGTAAAAGCCCATGTTCCAAGTTTTCAGGGCATCATATCTGGAATTAAATCAATTACTAGCCTTTTTTGGCTAGCCCTGCTCTTCTCTTGCATGAGAAGACGCTAAAGGATGATTATGTATTCGGCGGGCATATATCTATAGCTCGCACGCTCGCCTTTCTATAACTCGCTCTCCTCCTCCCTATCTTTCTTTGATGAATGACACCCATCTCAAAGCCTTTAACTAATTATTTTCCATTAATCCGAGTCGAGCGGCTGCTGTCATCGCTGCCAACTCTGAGCGCATCTTTCACAGACAGAGAAACCCACCAACCCACCTAATATGCACCAAACCAGGCAACCCATCACTGAAGGAGGTATAGAGGCAGCTAAACCTGGAGTGATGCTGGTGTTACCGTGGCAACAGGAAGAATGACAGAAGGCTCTATGCGTATGTAATTTAGCAGTTAGAGGAAATTGGTGGAAGTGACAATCACAGTTCACTTTTAAACTTCGCGAGATGCGTCACATATAACCGACAGGTACAGAACTGTTACATAGTCAGATGCTTTTTTTATATAACCGGTAGTTCACGTGAGCCTATTCAGAGTAGAAACAGCAAATGTAAAACTATACATAAAAATGGCCATATGCTGTATATGTTCATGCTTTAGCAGATGCAGAATCAGCTGTTGAAAAAGTACTGTTTAATGTATATTACTGATCTGTTACGACATATAATCAAGAACCTGGCATCTCTATACAAATATATCTGCATATAAATATGCAACATTTGTGTGTTTAGTGAAATAAAGGTCAGCACTGTGGCATCAGCAGTCTTTTGTGTTCATCTTCCCTACAAAAATCTAAATGATTGAACTCAGTTTCAGTCCACATTTCCCCCCTGGTAGTCCATGTCCTACTGTTTAAGTAGAACACCCTCGACTGGGTTAACGTTTGCTAGGATATATGGTGTTTATGGTTACAGTTAGGGTTAGGAAAAGTCTTCGGAGAAATAACACAAAGTCCCCCTAGGTGACGAAAAACAGTTTGTGGTGAAAAGAACACTTACTCTGCCAACTCCTCCAGGCTCCGGTACACATCATCCTCATTCAGAGCAGTATCCTCCGATGGAAAAGGTCTGGCACACACACACATATACAGACACACACCAAAAAACAAAACAAAAGAAAAAACAGAGAGTGAGAGTGAGTACAAAATGCTTCATCACTGCACACACCTCAGTGTTCCAGGTAGAAAAATAAGTAGTCAGAAACGTCATGTTACATCTGTCAGGTTGCCACTCTTTGCTCCATCATTTCAGCAGCACAGGGGCAGAATCTATTCAACAGAGGACCCCATCAGTCACAAACAACATTGTCAAAACACATCAACATACTGCTACTGGCAGATAAAAAAAAGAAAAAATCTGCCATCTTCCACCAGCCAGCCTTCTCAGGAATTCAGGCAGGAATACACCTCTTTTTTTTTTCTTTTCAGATGGCTAGGCAGGTGGCTCATATATCCTCTCACAGGGTTTTTGGACAGCTTGTCAAGGACCCTCCGGGGTAATGTAAAGGAATATGAAATACGAAAAATGACCAAGCTAAATGCGACCTTCACTGCTTACACGAAACAACTGATCCCATGCTGAAATTTCCCTTTGATGCATACACTGTCAACAAACAATCCTCCAAAGGAGTAGCAGAGCATAGAAGTGGAAGATTAATCAACTAAATCAATAAACAGCATATCTCTATCTTTAAAAGAAAGAGAACAGATTTCTGCAAACTTTACTCTTAAATGCAGGATCAGTGTAGGTCTTAAATGACCAACGCTGTTAAATATCCTTCTTTTTTTTTTTACAATGAGCAGATTGTGACTGCTGCAGATTATAGACTATTAGCTTAATGCTGTGTACAACTGAAACCTATTAAAGTCACTGAGGTCATGATCAGTGCTAATCATCAAAACACAAATGGCAAAGAAATGGAAATGTGTATTACTTCACACACACTCTATACCCTAGGCCAAACAGTAAACCTTATGTAAGTCTCCAAACCCATCACACTCGTGTTGTTTTACAGTTTAT
>VOQK01022066.1:2056-21700 GCA_015052645.1 Benitochromis conjunctus
TATATATATACTTCCTGGGCCTTGTGTGAGAATTTATCGTGAGTCGTCTTAAAAGCCTCAATTTTAACAAATTACCCGTTTTGGTCATAACTGCCAGATCGCATGCCAACACAAATGATTAGGAACCTCCCCACATTTGGATCACATTAATGCACTGTATATTCAATTAGCAAAGAGTAGGCAAGATTCAGCATGTGCAGAGCGACATAGTTTGTGCAGGGTACAACTTGCAAAAATGTATTACTAACCCGGCAGTGCACCTACGTACGTGCTACATGCTGAGATAACTTATGAACTAATTAATGGCTAAAAACAAGTGATCAACTGGATGCAACATTCAAGTAGCCATCTGGATGTCTACCACCTGTCGAGGGTGAGTAAGAGCATTATGTGGCTAGGAAGAGATGCGTCATATTTCAAACAACAAATTAGTTGATTTTTACAAACTTTGCCCATTACTACAATCGCTAAAGGGCATTTTTTTTTTTTTTAAATTAACTGATTAATCCAGCTATTTATTTATGAATATTTTTACCATTTGATCATGTGTGTCTCCCTAGTTTTAATTGTAATCTCAGTTTTTGCAAAAAATGTGATTCATTCATGTGATCGATTTATTAAATTCAACCTCTATCTTGTGCAACAGGTATAGATAGCACAAAAGGTTACATAGTAACTTCACAGTCACTTTTCTAATGGCAAAAGAAGTGATCAATATATTTCAGTGAAAGCACACAGTGCTTTTACGGCTCACAGAAAGACAAACACTGTAAAGACAGACAGATGACTTGTGTTTGAGATATCCAATAGAAATAAACAGATAAACAATAAATAAAAACAAAGGCACGGTTTTAGAATTTCTGGTAAGAACACCAGTGCAGTATTACTTCATCATCACATCATTGGCCTAAAGTAAAGACAGTACAGGACTTTCTCTGACCTTAAGCTAGAACAAAGACAAAGTATGAACTAAACTGAATAGAAATAATAAAATGAAGACATGACTTTAAAAAAAATACACATGGGTACTGTTTTGTTTCACTTACTGTGTGAAATAAACAACATAAAAATATGCCTGGCGGTTATTCTCTGACCAGCAGTGGTAAAATAACACCCCACTGTAATTAATTAATTTAGCATGCTTGTCTAAGTTTGGCTCAGAAAAACATACAAACAGGAGTGCGCACACAGTGAAGAGAGTCGTCACTATCATAATGATCAACGATGAATGACTACGTTACAAAAAATAGAGATTTCAAAAAGTATGATGAAACATCTAAAAAGGTAATTATGACTTCACTTAGGTTTTTATAAGAAACGTAAACATGAGACTGTCAGAGCTTTGCAGAGAAGCTTAAAACTAAACTAAAAACAACGGTCACCAGTACAGAGATTTCTGTTCAAACAAGAGTTCGGGGTGTTTTTCTAAACAAGGATGTATCAGTGCTGTAGAGAAAAAAAAATACTAATAACTGATGCACCTTAAAAAATGGTTTCTGTGACATCCATGGAACAAAAGGATGTGAAAGAAATACTTTCCATGCGTTTCGCGCCTTTACGCAGTTAATTAAATAGAAAACACTGCTATCAGATGACTCTTGTCAGATTAAGTGGGCATTAATGACGGTAATGAAATGCCTGCAAGGGCAGAGGTTATTAGTTACTAGAAATTGTATATATATATTATTGTGCAACATTGAAGTATCCAATATGCAATTAGAGGTGAGAATCTAGAAAATGAGCTCTTTTCTGTAGCGTTATAAGCAACTAAACTTTAACTGATTAAGTGAAACCATCACCAGAGGGAATGAACAGTATTTTTCAGATAATAAGTAAAAACTTAATCGGAGAAGATGAAGCAAAGCCTTCTGAGTGAGCAACACTTGTGGCACTTGGACCTGCTCCAAAACTTACCAGTAACTTATTTATTTCCACAAAGTACTCCTCATCTCCATTGTCTGGCTGTCTTTCCAAAGCTTTCATCTTTCTTTACTTAGACCCTTTGGGACTGTCTCTTCAAGCGAGTTGGTCTGAACAGAAGTACTAGAGGGGTATCACCTGCAACTGCCACAAACACTGCAGAAAATAGGCTTGGGAAAGACACTTTGTAAGGAACTCACTCCGTCTGAGGTGTCAGCTGTACCGTTTGGTGTGCATGACAGGTAAACAATAAAATCCCTTAACGCCCACGGATTACTTTAAAACGCATCAATTACGAAAGATTATTTCAACGCATCCGTTAAGCATGCCATTATCCGGATGTATACACATTTCAACAATAATCGTGAGAGTTGGAATCCCATCCTCTCTATTGTCAATGACTGGAAGTTCATTTTCACTGATGATAAACAGATTCCATCTGTCTACAGGCTAGGATTACTACAGAAAAAGGGGAACAATATCATAAATGTTTAGCAGAAAGCCTGTTCTGCACAACAGATGCTAAAGAAGCCATTTAAAAAGAACAGGAAGAAGCAAAAAAATCTTTTAACGTGTCCCTCCATATACCAGAAAATAAAAGGTTTTTGGCTTTTTACCAGTTTAACAGCACATGACATGCATTCTGTTTGTACTTCCACATGCTCAGAAAGCAGAGCTACCACAGGCTTCATCTGGAGGCTATGACACCCAAAATCATTTGATTCACTTCCAGACAGTTAGTGCCCTAAACTATTCATCAGAAACACGGTGTTCTGAGTAGACGTTGGCACTGAGGACTGGTCATGCCGCAGCCCACGTAGAGTCCTTTTGGTCATATGGTCATTGGAGACCTTTAACATTTCACTATTAGCTCCCATTAGGTCTCAGGGGGCTTAGTCACATCCTTAGACATTCTGTTTATTCTCTCACAATTACTGGTTAGACCTGAGGGGCAGTGACTAGGCTTTATGATTGACATTTCTTGCCACATGCAAGCAGTCATACAGATTCACTGATCTAATGTTTTTTTTGTAATTTGATTCACAAAAATAATCGTGGTTAAAAATGAATAAAGTTAACAGTTTTCTGTGCCTGCTTCCAAAACTGCCTCCACTCTGCCAAGCAACACCAAAAACGAGCCATGTTACATTCCCACAATTCCTTCATGGTGTAATGCAACATGGCACACTGATGTTAATGCTTTAAATTTGTGCTCACGTATCCACAATGACTACAAAAAACAAATATGTGGGCTTGCAAATCTGGTACATGCTGATGGTACAGAGACAAATTTGTGCTATGCCCACAGTAAAAGGAGGCAAATTGAAAACAATTACCACCACCCACTTTGGGACTGGAAATAATATTGTGCTGTGTGGGAAATGAGAAAGATTTCCTTCTATATTTGTACTTAATAACAGAAGAAATGGCATCGTGACGCTTTGACTATGATGTACGCCACACTGGTCAGCAATACTTTGATAACACTTTAGATGTGAAAAGCTACCTTAAAATCTCACTTAATACTCCAGACACCTATGAATCACTGGTAAAACAACTATTCTCAGCTGTTTAGCACAGATCAATGTAACATTTCACCAACGCTGCACTAAGGAGGATTTCATTAGTTTCTAGAATATTTCATAATTTAATTTATCAAAAATTCATAAATGGGTGCAAAAGTTACAGAGTGAACAAAGTAAACAGTCTTTGGGACAAAAAAGTGCAGAGGCAATTTTTCTTATTTTGTGTTTTTAATTTTTATACCCTTTAAACGTTTTGTGGTTAAAGTTGTTATCATCTGTGCATCAGAACTGCAGAGTGTCTTAGAGCAACATTTACAGAAACGTCTTAGTGTCCATGTTCCTCAGCAGTGCTCCAATAAGAGCCTCCAAAAAACTTTGATTAAACAGAAGCTCAAAGTCGCTGCCTCTCAAACGCACCTCAAACGCAAAGAATTGTCACCTTGCTGGATGTACACAAGCATGACTCCATAACCTCTGTGTTGGCTGTGTCCTCATAACCTGTGCCTCTGCGCAGCCGAGACACAAACGTGGGAAAATAAAACCGGCTTTGGATGGAGACGCCACATTAGTCCCAAACATAACTTATTCCTTCTGACTAAAACAAGAAAATGATCCATATATATGAATCTGTGCTGATTTAAGGTAGATTTGCACCTTCACACAAATGTAACTACCTGCCATGGCAGCTCAGACTGAAACAACTGTGACTGTTGCCGTTTTCTTTCTTCTGCTTTACACGGGTTCACAGATGGGAATCCACGTGATGGATATCCATTAAAAAAAGATGGAGAACTTTAATCACCTGGAACTACATTAATCAACTTGTGTATTACAGACCACCATCTACATACAGACAAAATCTTGGTTCATCAGTTAATTATTCTTTTGAGTCAATATTGCAGTCTTTGAATTTAAAAAGAACAATCAGATAAACAAGGCGGATCACAGGATTTGGTGTGTATGGGTAAACAAGTGGAAAAGCAAAACAGTCATGACTAGGCGACTTTTTCCACAGTTCTTTGTATTTGAGTTAGAAGATGTTTGTATTTATGAGTTTCACTGAGGTTCAGGTGTAGACCCCGAGGCTTGACTAATCCTACTTGGAGTGCCAGTCCCATTAGACCATGTAATCAGGAATGCACTGCAAAGCAGGTGTGTTAATAATGCTTATTAAACTAACGCCCATTTACTGCTGTCTGCTTTGGATACCTGATGTTTGTGATGTCATGACAGACATGGGATGGGAGGGAGAGAGGAGGAGGTAAGGTTAGTGAGGAGTATTTTCACAGACTGGCAAGTCCAGACAGAGAGGCAGAGCGAAAATAGCTCAAGGGGCAAACAAGGTAACCTTTCTCAAAAGACGCTTCAGGGGGTGTCTGCCAAGTCCCACACAATACTGTCTGCACCGAGTGTCTGTGCTGCAGTCGTACTGCACTGCCGAACAAAATATCTTAAAATGTCTTTGTCCATCTTCTTAAGGCACATCAAATACACTGCAACAGTCCAAAACTGCTCATCATAATGCCAAAAGCTCATCACCACCTGCAAATTCACCTAAGTTTTCTCCCCACTTAAGGCCCCCCCCAGGGTAAAATATACCAATTTCCTCTCCATTGTCTAAATGAAAATAATTTAACTACACAACGCAACATGCCCCAACACAAAAACTGTCAAACGATTACAAAACAAATGGCAGGACTTCTGCATGCAAAGAGATTTTTAAACACAAAAAGCTAGGAGTACAATATGAAGCACTGCTCTGGACTTCAATACCACTTTACAGGCTGACTAATGCAGAAAATTATTACTGTGCGAGAAAAAAAAACTATTTAGACTATGAGGGAACAAGGTTTAATCATTCCGCTGAATTGTGGCATTGCACGGCCTTAGACATCACAAGCAGAAAAGATCAAAGCATCTTATAGATTAAGTTTAAACTCTGTGATTATAGGCCATTTACCACAACATTTATTTCTTACTGTACCTGTGTTTGATCATTACTACTGTTGTTTTTTTCTGGTCAACAGAAGTTTGGGACATTTGTTTTTTTCCAACTGTAATGATAAACATGTTATACATGTCTATCATACTGTTATACTGTGGAATGCAGACCTAGTCTCCCCACCGGTGCCCCGGATTAAGCCAGGCACATAAACATGCTCCACTGAGGTCATGGATATCTCTTGTGTTCATGATATCATGACCACAAAATAAGCTGTGAACACCTAGGATGTAGCTATAATCAGATGTCCTACATGGTAACTGTTGTTAAGAATAAGACCCAGAAAATAACACTGCCTAAATCACTTGAAAGATGAGCATATCCCTTCTAAGACATCTCCATGATTCACAGGGCGAGAGAGAAGGGGGGTCGTGTACAACAAGTCTGGGCATATCCATGCCAGCCAGGACATCCCCATTAAGGGGCCACTTGCTTCTAAAAGTGGAGAGAGATGGGGCATGTGGATCAGATGGCCAGTTGTTTACAAGGTGGGTTCCCACTAACATAGATAAGAAGTGACAAGAAAGCAGGTGATGCTTGACCTTGCGCTGACACTACGATCAGAGGAAGAAAAGGGGAACATACAGCCCTGTTTTCACAAGTGTTGGGACATAATATAAGATGTAAATAAAAAACAAAACAAAATGTCACCATTTTCAATTCACTGAAGGACAACATATCAAATATAGAGGTATGAGTGTTATATCTAACATACCGTATATCTTCCAATTGTAGCCCGGGCATTTATTCAAAAAATTATCCGGCCGGCCCGGCGTTTAAAAGAGATCGGCGGTTATTGGAAGATATACGGTATGCTAAATTTTCGCATAAAACAACTAAAGTGAACAACATTTGAATTTAGGATTTACAGAATTAGTGGCCAGAATTATTTTCTCTTTGAGTTGTCTTTATTCGAGGACTGCGTACTCTTTGAGTTTACCGATGTGTTCTGGCCTCATTCACGGGTAATGTACCAGACAGAGCAGATTACTGCCTTTCTTCATTCTCTCTGCTCGGCCGAGGAAGCTCTCCCTGCCCATTTCTTTTTGCTAACTTTCTCTGTTGTCCTGTTAGTCAGGCTGACAGGTACACCAGTAGTAATTCTGGAAAGCCCTACTTTGCTGTTCATAAAGACCAAATAGGTCTGTGCAACTCAACCACTTGCATCAGAAATGGTAAGTAAACAGTCTTAGTTTGAATTAAGCAGGATAGAAACAATTTCAGTTGCTTATTTGTTCTTGCTCCATGACTTCTGCCCACTGTTTCTTTTGAGGCAACAATTCAGCCACAGGGACTGTTTGAAGTGATGGTTACAACTGGATTTCTGTGACTGAGTGATTGCTATCAGCGACTTGTGTTTTCTTAAGTCCTTCAAGAGCGAACTGAAGAGTTCCACAGTGGCTCTGCACTATGAGAAGACCTGGGACCCTATGCAGTGTTTACCTACACTCGCTCATCCATCTCTCACACAACAGTGACTGAGGAGTGTTGGGCAATGAGGCGTTCAGATCTTGTCCACGGTCTATTTGTCCCCAATGAGCGGTGGCTTTTTAAATGCAAATAGCTGAAAATATAGTCATGTTTCTTGGCTATGCCAAGTAAGGTGTGACATGCTAAAAGAAATTTAAATAATAAAACAAATGTCTTGTCTACAATAACTTGTAGAATGGAGCGAATAAAACTGCATATTATGAAAGCAGTGATATAGGACAACCCGTTAAAGATTGGCCAGGCAAAAAGGAAAAAGGGTCATCTATTTTCTCTTACTGTCTGGAAGTGTTTGTATTGTCATCATGCGTGCCTCAAGAGGAAGGTAGTTCAGGAGTATTTTACAAATATACTACTTTGACACGTACCACCCACCTAAACAATTTTGGCAGCAGTCTCATCCAGCGTGATAATGCACCACACCACATAATTTTAAAGTGTCCACAGCGTGCTTGGGAACAGCTCAAGAAACATGAAAAAGAGCTTAAAGTGCAATTTGGCCACCAAACTCCGTGGCCATCCACAGGATATGGCATAATCCATTGGACCCAAGGGATCCACTGCCAACATCCCGGTGCCAGACACTACAGGACACCTTCAGAGCATCTGTGTCCATGCCCCGACAGGCCAGGACTGTTTTAGCGACATGAAACCGACCTAAACAACATCAGGCAGTCTGTTTTAACATTGTATTATATTTTTTAATTAATTAAAAACTAATCTACAATTTGCATCTGTCTACTCTTTCAATTTAGACTGAGGCTAATACAGTACAACAGCCACGTGGACGGTACCTTCTCAGGACCTTTTACCAGTGACTTAAACCCTGCCGGTGTCATGTACTCAGACAGACACAGTGAAAGAAAAGAAGGAGAAAGAGAAGAGCTGGCACAGAAGTAAGGTCCACAGGTTTGGCACTCACTGTGGCTGGCAGAAACATAACTAAAGATGGCTGAGTGCATTCCCAGCCCTGGCAGAACAAATGGAGCTGTTGTTTGGGTTCAGAGGAGCTGGCCATCAGAAAGGACTCTGCAGGAGGGAAGTGGCAGGGTGGGTAAACCAGACAGGGACATACGAGGACACTGGAGCAGGGTGGCAGGGCTGCATCGCTGACACCACCCACTTCAGCTCCAACAAACAGCATCAAACAGTTCCCGCAGGAGAAAGCTTATGACGAAAACAAAACAAAGGGTCAAACTCAGTGTAAGCCACAAGTGAAATGCAAAAGATTTTGTACTGTATATGAGGAATGTGATTTGCTTGGAATGTACAACAAAAATAAAGGAGTTACAAATAAGATGAGCGAACATGTCGCGACATGCTGCTTTCTGTAGGCATTTAAACTGCATAATCAAAGCCCGCTTTGTTTACATTTTCTGATTGAAAATGACTGATTCACAAAACAGAGCTTCAAAATGTTAAGAGATTATTTAACCTCAAATTATCCGTTAGGATAAAACTGTCAAGATTTTCCCGTCTTCTTTTGCTTTCAAGCACTTTGGGAGGGTAATCCAGATCACAGCAAGCTGAGGAGGACCGTCTCATGTGGCACAGACAGCCCAGGGGATTCATCTGTCATCGGTTGTGATTAAGACATACACTGAGCTGGAACAGTAACACTGCCCAATGCAACACACACTACAAACTGTCACAATCTAAAGTAAGACCTTTAGGTTGTGTGTACAGATGATGAATTTCAGCTGACTTAAGGTAAGTAAGTTTAGGAGGAAAGTAGTTGCAGCTGGTCAGATGCTTCAGAAACTTTTTGGTCCAAACAGTTCAAGTAACTAAAGTTGCTTCACGTCAAGAATTATAAAGAACACAATGCTTTTGCTTGAGAAGTCACATTTTCACCACATGCCAAATCAAAGCAGTCACAGTTTAATGTTAAGTGACTCTACGCTGGAAACTATTACTATTTGAATACTTTTTTTTGTTTAAAGAAATATTTAGAACAATTGTGAAACTATGCCTAAAGTTTTGTTTTTTGGTTGCTGACAACTGCATGCAAATCATTTTTAATCCCATAACTGTGTAGGGTCTGTGGATACTGACTAATGAAAAACTAAAACACATGTAACAAGACCACAATAATATTGTCCCTATTCATAGGATCCCTTATAATTATTTCTAATCAGATGTCCATGATGCAACCAGCCTGCTGGCTAACTGGAAATGATGTGAGGACTGTGTAATGGCGCACAGATTCGGATAAGTACAAAGCAGCCAGTATGGTTCAGTAACCCTTTTAGCATGATACGTTATCTTGTGTGAAGAATGTTTGAGATAATGCTGCAGCTTTAATCATACCCAGGCAGGCTTGTGGCGCTCACAACACCTGGCCTCCAAATCCTGTCCGTCACATCTCCATTTTTGGTAGACATTTTTTAGAGACATTAACGGTGCCTCAGCGTAAGTCTGCAGACAGGCTGGCTATGGCTGTGTACCAGCTTTGGCTACAGCACTAAAACAAAAGAATGCAGCTTTTGACAAAAGACAGGATTTTATTACAACTCATCTTAGAGTCATTTGTTTTTAGGTTTACAAATTTACAAACAGAGATGGTTTTTGCAATGTTTAGAGGAAATACCCAGACATGGCTCACTACCTTTTTCTATGCTCTTATATTTTGAAGAAGAGTAAAACTAACATATCATTGGCTTTTACTAACACTTTAAACATTTCATTCTTTAAACACTGCTCTAAGGAAATATTAGCTACTTTACTGGCTTGTTCTTTTTGACAGCACCAATAAACTAAAAACAGTTTAGGAAGGTAAACATGTAATCTGAACCCCAGCGTGTCTGGGCTGAATCATACCTCAGAGTTCAGATTGTATTTTAAATATATACACGTAGACAAGACTGTGTCTCTCATTAGACATTCTCCAGGCAACGTTACTAATCAAAGATTACTACAAGACTAGCTTGTTAAAATTCCACGCATCCGACTTCTGATTTCAGGTTACGTTATGTCACGCTTATCCACTAAAGGCCCCAGATCTTTTTAATCGTTCATCAATTTGCCTACTATTAGTACCCAGCAATTACACATTATGATGCTTACTCATGTTAATTTGTATAGTCATGGGTAGAATTTTACTGCAATAACATGAATGGTAGTCCCCATAGGATGGGGGAAAAAAAATACATGGCTCATTTTAAGTTTAATAGCTTCAAAAGAAACAAGTGATTGAAAAGAAAAATCAGAAACGATACTTTAGGAAGTGATATTTAACTGAGACAGGTTCTAGCTGACTCTGAAAAGGTCACGTAGCCCTAACACAAAACATTTTGACAGATGTGCACAGAACTTTATCAATCCCAAAAATGTACAGGTGTGCAAAGCTTAACCCTCACGCACAAAAGCTCGTTTCCACACCCAGCATCACAAATCTGTTCTCTCTTTGACAGGTATGGCCATATACTGTTTACATGAAAGACGATGCTTGCTGATGCAGATGAGCACCTCCCACGCAGCTACCTCACTCCCCACCTCCCTTTTGGCAGAGCATACCAATTTCCACCTGGATGGTCTTCAACTATGTGCCAAGAGGATATCACGGCAGCTCCATATCCTCTGTGTGACAGTGTAATTCCCTCTGCCCTGCAGCCATGTCTGCTAAACTCAGACAGTTTACATGTTCATGTAGCTACATTGCACTGTGGAAGAATGAATTGCCAAGTATTCTGTGCATTCATTTGATTTCTGGCAAACACAGTTTAACCCCTCCAACACGAGCTGTCAGAAGCACAGTCAAAGGGTGTGTTCAATTTTTCTCTCAGTTCAAAATACAAATAACCCCAACACTACTGAGCTATTAATGCACAGTCTCCTTTGCTATATTTTATTATATAATTGTATTCTGTAATTGAAATGTATTAAAATATTTCAATTTAATGCAAAGCAGCAGAGAAATGAATATAATACATGACTGAATGCCTTTGCGGTACAGAGATGTATCGAATTCCATAATAATTAGGTAATACACCATTTCACACTCCATTGCAAACCAGTTATATACATTTCAATCACGTAGAGTCAACATTTAATTAAATCTTCCAAAACATGCCAAAAGCTTCAGATAGTTGACAGCTGGAGGTTTTTTTTTTATTTTTTTTTTTAAAGTGGTGTTGAAATATAACACGATTTCATTTGAATACAGTAAAGTATAAAAACCATGCAATTAATTTTAAAGACGGCAAAACGTTTTAGTAACTTACAGTAACTGAAAGTATAATCCCACCTACACTGAAGTGTAGTTACAGCTGAATAAATGCACTGGAAAAAACATTCCAGCTTTACTCTTACACAGAAGAGGTCAGATATTAAATGGGGTCTATTATGGTTTTCATTGTTTCCTTTCATACTGATACAGTTATACTCATAGATCCTTATATTTAACAAGCTATAAGGTCAGCATAACAGCAAGAATTCGCTGTGACCCAGAACCTCAGGCTTCAGTGCTGCTCAAGGTTCTGCTGGTAGAAACTAGGCAAAGCCAATTAGAGGAATGTTGCCTTAAAGGGAAAGTGAGCTTAAAGGGAAGGTAGCTAAAATGGGTTGATTCACTGAGTGGGTGCATCAGGGCTTAGTATAAAATTATTATGTATTTTGAGTTATGCTAAGGTATTCCATGACAGTCCAAGAATAAAAAATAAAAAAAAGGAATTGAAAAAAATAAGTTTGCAAAGTTAATCTACAGCTACAAAATCTCAAATAGCACCCAGATGGTAAACTCAGAGAAGCAGCTTACCATTTTGCAAAGTCCAGGATAATTTGCCGGAACAAACGATGGTGAACAGAAGTGATGAGACAAACAAAAAGCTAAGTGGGGTGCACGTATGTATTTTCTATAATGGCTTTCTACAAAGAGAATGAGTGCCAATTACATTATCACCAGAATTACCACCTTGCACTTGTATTCCTCCACCAGCACGTCTACATGCACGCAGGGTACATTCATGTCTGTCACACAGTAGTTTAATTATTAGGCACCAGAGTATCCATCTCCTTTGAGTTCCACGTTTCTGAGCAGTTTGAAAAATGGCCAAAAAGACATTCTTGTAGAAAATTATGAAGTCACAGTAAAGTTCACCTAGGACCTTTTTGGATATAAAATGTCTTCATTACTTTATCTTACTAGACAGTTGCGTAAAATGTTGTCATAATTACTAAATGAATTTCTGAGTTGTGGCCAAAAGCGTGTTTTGTGATGTCACACTGTTCATGACATTTGACCACTGAATTCAGGTTTGCAGCTGACGTAATGAAATACCCTTCAGATGTACCTGAGGTATTGCGTTCACAAGAATGGGACCGACATGACGTCGTAGTGACCCTCACCTTTGAACAAAAAAAATCTAATCAGTTCTTCCTCAAGGGTTCAAGAGATGTCATGTTCACGACAACCGGACAGGCACAAATAAAACCCAAAAATACAACGCTTCCAGCTACAGCTGTTCTCGGTGTGGAGGCATAAAAGTCTCACCTGATGTCAAGCATGACTTAACAGGCTCTGAATCATAATGCCACTGACCTTTAAATTTATGGCCGGTTTCAGATGCATTATATACTTAAATGATTCATAGTGAGCAGCGAATGTAGCCTGACCTTTTAAGTAGTACTGTAAACATATCCTGTATTTTGGAATGACTGGATAGTAACCAGTGTAACTACTAACAGACATTGTCGATCACATATCGCTTATATACGTCCAATGAATTCAGATGATTCGGGCATCTGACTAGGCGTGCCTTAGCTGTTTTCTGGCCCAACTGGGAGGAGACACTGTGGTAGACTCAGAACCTGCTAGAAAGTTGATCTAATATGGCCTTGGAATGCCTCGCGATCCCCGGGAGGAACTGTAAAGTGTTGTTGGGGAGAAGGCTCTATGGAATACCCTGCTTACTTATCCTGCTGTATACATCAATGATCAGTGAATCAATGGATGCCTTCTGTCAGACATGTTTGGGCTTAAAGACAGACAATGTACCCAGAGAATGTGAGAATCCATGACAGGTTCCCAGACAGTACAAAAATTGGCTAAAGGGTTTTTGTAAATAGGATGTTACACTCATTTGAAATAGCTTGAGACAGTAACAAACAGACAGGGGCAAACAGAGGCACATGTTCATCAGTTTTTTTAGAACTGATTCTCTATCATGGACAGCACCCAATATCCCCCCACACTCTACTTCAAGCTATGGCTATCAGACAACTAAAGCTGCAAAAGTAAAATGACCTGGTAACTGTTAAAGCCCTTGAGAGAGTTTCTGTCTGGTTTCTGGACTCATCCATCAATCCTTAGACTAGCTTATATATATATACACAGCTCAAAGAATGACATAATTTGATTTCGCAAAAAGGCTTTCTGGTAAGTGCTGATTGTTGATTTTATGCATTTGAGTAAATGTTACCAAAAATCGTGCCATGAATAAATAGTGGCTGGTGAAAGTACAACCAAATAAACCTGAGAAAGGGTCCACTGCAGCTTTTGTGTGTTTAATCTATACATATTTATGTGTAAAGATGTTTTTTATCATCTTTACCCTGATGTCTGAGATCACCCATTGGGTGGGTACTTCAATTCATGTCCCTGTCCACTTCTATCTCCACATGCACACAAGCTAGCAACAGCATTGTGGGTCCTGCCCTTGTGGCCTTCAGGTCAGTGGACGTGCCGATTACCCGCAAGACCTTGACATAAGACAAATCTTAGCGCTTTGATCAGTGTCGGTGGGTCACCCCTCAAAGCCTTGTTACAGGATTGGCGCTTGCCAATTAGCACAATTAGCTTCTGGCAAGCTGCCAAGGGTGTCACATGGGACCAGCTTTGCACTGATGATACCTGACAAGCCCACAGAGCTGTCATGGTTGCTGGATGGACAGGAAAGCGAAGACAAAACAGACTGCGCCATGTACCTGCATAGGTCAGTGACAGAACAAGCACTTTTAGGATGAAAGATTAGTTTAATGTGTAGCACAGAAGAAAAAAAAAACTTTGCTGAAGTTGAAGCAGTATCACACAATCAAAGATCAGTAAAAACAAAACAAAACACTGCTTTCAGTACATTCACCATATTACTGCACAGCAAGGTACAATAACAGTCCCAAGGAAGCATTGGTTGTGCAATGGACTTGTTAAGTTTTACTCTTGGTTTTTATAAAACCGGACAGTCATATATCCTTAGCTGTCATTTGCTTTTTAAGACAGGCAGAGATTTTGTTTGTGAGGCCTAGTTCCCGTAATGTTTTATCCAGAATGCTCAGCTGAGGGGCTCCCATATCTCAAGTCCTCTGTGGAGATGAAAAACATTGGCAAACAAAGTGGCTTTATGGGGGGAATTCCAACTCATGTAAGGCTTCGCTGCTTTTACACACAGAAATGGGTACATGGGTACGGTATAGAAAGACATCTGGAGGTGGTTGTGTCATAAAGGAATGTAGATATCAGAACATAAAGGCTTGGAAAGTGTAGCGAATCATATCAATGTGATTAAATCTGCAACAGAAGTATAGCAGAAAAAAAATTATCTGTCTAAGTCACTTTGTGGTCATAAACTCACATGTCAGTTATACTAAATAAAAATGTAACCCCTCCACCCCCCAAAAAAAAGTTGCCAAGAAAGGCCAAGAAAGCAGGTACCCTAAAAATGTTGTAGTAGAAGAGGGCTAAAAGAAATTCAACAAAAAATGTGGTTGCCACTGACTCCTACATCTCTTTTGTCTCCTAAGCAAAAAAGGTATGCTAATGTTTCTGTTAAGATTGGATACATGAATAGAATAGGGCTATCAAATTCCAGCATACCTACCACTTTGTGCTATATAAAAACCACAAGCAAAAGCTGTGGCCTGGATACAATTGGTGTGCTGATTTAAAAAAAAAAAGAAAAAAGAAAAAAAAGAACGAAAACGAAGAAGGAGAAGGAGAAGAAGAAAAAAAGCTCCAGACGATGGGCAGAGAGATAAGTAGGAGGGGAGGTCTGGGGCACTGACGTTCTGCCACAGAGCCATTCTCATTTGCAGCTTTGTGTTTCCTTAGTACTCTCGCTTTTCCTTAGCCCAGTCGGTGTAAACTCTGTGCTTGGCTACACTGAATATCTTAGGTAACACTGCTTGAGATCAGTATCTCCTTTCAAAACAAGAAGCCAGGAAGTGTTCCGTCTGTCTTTATCACAATTCACCCAGCACTGCGGTTTTCCTCTTCACATCAATTCCACTCTTTATGGTTTCCTTCTTTGTGCGAGTTAGTTTTTTAAACCTTTCCAGCTGAGGACAGTAAAGGAGAGTGAGACCACAGCGTCTGCGTGTGTGGGTATCTACTTGTGGTTTATTCAGAGTGCAGCTGCATTCCAGAGGCTGAGCAGTGAATTGACCACATAACACCATGGTGCGTGTGCGCGTGTGTGCGTGTGTAACACAATAAAGAAGGAGATTACAGTGAAAAGGACTGTTGATGTAAAACTGTTTGATTTCCACCGGTGCACGCTTGCATGCATAAATGAGTACATCCGCACAGCTGCTCATGGATGGGCGTGTTACAACACACCTTGTCTGACAACACTCAGATGCATCTGGAGGTCTTGAAGAAGAGACAACTTAAAAGAAGGACTTAATTATCTGGCCTGAATACCAAAGACACTCTAATGAAAACATTCCCATCTCTTCTTCTCCTGCTCTTCCTGTCATGTTACTTCCTTCTCTATAAAAGTAGACGTTTGCAATCCACATTAAAGCCTCTAAATAAAGAGCGCCCCAAAACACCTTATCATCAGCTGCTAATTGCACTGGGAAGGAGGCTTTACAAAGAAAGGAAAAACAGTGACCTCAATAAACTGTATTGCAAAACTGTGATTTATGTCAGCGAAACAATAATCAAAGAGAGGAAGCTGAAACTTCAACCTTTTCTCATTATGTCATTATGTCCAAAACTGGTTTCAAAACAACTCTGTGGGATTTATGCACTGTAATCAAATCAAATGGACCACCTGAAATAGTTGCTTCACACCTTGGGTGTTTTTACAAAAATAATTTGGCGTGAGAGACTGTTAATACATGTCTTTCCCAATAGTTCAGAAGGTTTTACATGGACTAATAAATATATCAACTCACAAGAACTCATCTAACTTTTCTACAAAGGGCTGATGATGATGTCAAACTGTGTTGGAAATAGACAAACCTTGTTCTTAACGGCTATTTTAGTAAAATGCATGTGCTATCCCCCAATAACTAAAGGCAAAAGTTTAGATTAATGGCATTCATTTTACTCATATTTGAAAATTTAGTTACACAGATAAAGCCACATCCCATTTCTCGTGTCATCCCATTGAAGATCTATCCCATATTAGGTGATTGTTTGGTTTACTTTGCATTAAAGCTTATTTAAGCTGACAAAAGTGTTGCTGACTACATGGCAAATAAAAAGGCAAAAGGTCTTTTTACTCCCAGTGCCTAGAACAAACTGAGACAAGCCAAATAGATTTGAAAAACTAAAGCGCCGTATCCACTACTTTCACAGAATTAGTGCATTGTAGTGTGGTTATAAGCCAGATATAACTGTATAAATACATCTGTCTTTTTGAAAGTAAATGTACCAAACACAGTTTTGTGATTTTGTGATCCTGAATCTGTGATTTAAAAACGCTTAACAATGAATAAATCAATGTATTTTTCACAAACCTTGTATGGACGTCAGCGCCTGAATATGTTGTTTTTCATCCTGATCAGTCAGTCAAAACAGTTTAAACTGTCGTCAGTTGGTTTTGTGTCATCTTGCTTTATGACTCCATTAAATCCATTAAAAAGAATGAGCGATCCCACAGCTAGGAATACTCCTGCTTCATTTTCCTCCTGTCTCTACCTGTTTTATCAGTAGTCACACCCGATGTATTTGCAGACTAAAGAGATAAACTATTAATAATAAAACCATATGGCAAATACAAAAAAACCCTCTGCATTTAGAAGCTTTTGATCATTCCTAAAATTGAAATGGATAATTATTGCTAACTTGTCTAATAAAACAATGCCCCTTATAGCCAAACAAATACCTGAAAATGGGGAAAATAAAAACGATCATGGACGTTTTCCACCAAGACATCACATGTATATGAAAGAGTGCAGCTCCGAAGACAGAGATAACATTGTTCTCTTACTGCTAATGAAAGTGGTGGCTTGAAAACTTGGGGCATTAAAAAAAAGAAAAGAAAAGAAATTTTGGGGCTCAGAATTATAATTAAAGGTGTGACCTTTATAAAAATCTGGATATCACTGACTATACTGGTAAAACTTTTTCCACTCAAGGGAAAAAGGCCACCCCCTATTTTCCCGACAGCGTCTCCACTCTCTTGATAGTTCCCAGTCAAGATCCACCCCTGAAACCCTTCCTCAAAAAAATCCTTCAGGAGGTCAACACAGAGATTAAGACCCTTCAAATGGGGTCATGGAGATCAATGATCAAACAGAGAGCCAGGGACAGGCCCCATACCCCCACTCCACCCACTTTATTTCAGAAAGCCTGATAATAGAGACAAAAAGGCTGGCTAACAATTACTTCCCTACACCATGACCCAGCCACTCTCTTAATCTCAGGAGGTGGCCTCACCTATAGCTGTCACAGAAACTTCCACCAATCAGTGATTCGAACATTTCTATTTTGTGTGAGTCTCAAAATATGAGCTAAAAAAAATACAAAGATTTGTCTCAAACACAGTTTGACGTGCAAACATTTTAAATACAGCAAAATGCAATTCGGGGCTTTTTAAAAATGAACGTTCCACAAACCTCTTTACATGGGAAGAAAAATGTGTTGGTTGTGGGGTTTCTATCATTGTGCGAGCCACATTCCTGGGGACCACAGGAGAACAGAAACTGGCTGCGAAGAACCCCACTCAGCTGTGGGGTTGCTGAAGATGTTCCCTGCAGAAAACTTGCCTCCCACTGAGTTACAGCTTTTCACATACTGGAGTAAGTTCAACATTTTTAGAAGGAAAAGTAGCATACTTGGATTGTAAAAGAAAGTTTTGCAAATAGAGTTTTGGTATAACCACGTATGTATAGACAAATAATTAGAAGTAAAGGAAGTGAGCATAAAATAAGAGAGGGGCCAGAGATTTTAAACTTCCTGTCCCTAGTGCTTTTCCAGTAACACTGATAAGATTTAGACACTGTAGATTTCAGAAAACAGGACACAAATTGGCCTTAGTTTCTAAAATGTTAAGAAGCTTCAGATCATGAAGTCAGATTTACACTGTGAGCCGTGAACTGGTAGAGATTCATTTTGATTCGGAGTTTCATGTCCTTTAATAGCTGGAATCCCCCAACAGACTTGAAAATAAATAAATAAATAAAGGTGAAAATCTGTGCAATGCATATGCAAAGTCTTACTTGACCACTCATCAGATGGCATTTCACGATGTGTAATTTTTATTTTTTTTACATATATTTTTGGCCTTTTTCTGGCTTTATTGGACAGATAAAGTGAAGACTGACAGGAAAGCGGAGGGAAAGAGAGAGGGGCAGACATGCGGCAAAGGGCCGCGGGTCGGATTCGAACCTGTGCCGGCCGCTCTCAGCCATGCGGCATATGGTCTCCTGCTCATCCAATTGAGCTAAACCGGTGTCCGATGAGTAACGCTTTTAATGTATTTATTTATAAATGAGTGCGTCTCTCATCGATACATATGCAGTATGTGTTACAACGCAGAATACGGATGCAAAAAACAAAAAATGCCAAATGTAAAAGTGGGATTTCCACTCTTTCCCATTAGCTTAAGCCAAAGCTTACACAGTCAGTAACCATTCTAATATTTTGTAACTCAGATAAAGAATTCACAGAGTCACAAACCAACATATTTCAAAGAAAGTGAATGTCTCTGGATACATTTTAGTACGGACAAGGAAAGTTTGTGGGGGAGCATTCTGGTTAACAGTAGGTGTAACTCAGTGAGTCTTTCCTCTTGACCACTGCAGAAAAATGAATGTTTACAAATGTATTGACAACACATGAGGAGAGGTTTTCAGCTTGGCTTGTGATTGTATTGACAGCAGTCCAAAGAAAATATTCATTTAGTTAAATGTACTCCTGCTCGGATCAGCTGAAGGCAGAAACCATGGCACATATAATGCATTGGCTGCGTCTGTGTGCCCGTTGGTGTCTATGTGAATGTGTGTGTCTGCCAACCTGTTTCAGTCAAAACATGGCCAATTGATGATCGATGATTGTTTGCATGTTGTTTGGTCTGTCAATATCTGTGTCCTCTTTTGTGTAAGTGTCATAATCTGCTAGAAGGAAAGGCAGACTGGAGAAATCATTTTTAAGAAACAATTTAGTGATTAATAGACCCACAAAAAATGTTTTTTTTTTCTTTATAAAATGCCCTCCAATTGTCCAGTTGTGATGCTCGTCTGTGCAGTGTAACTCTGCAAACGCAACATAAGATTTCACATGGTACACTGAAAACAGATGTGCTGCAATTCATACCAGACTACAAAATGCTCAGAATGAAGCAAAGCATAATGGACTCTTCAGGTCTGGATTCACTTGAGTTTGAGTGTGTGAGTATAAGTGAGGGAGTGAGTAAATGAGGGAATGAGAGTGTGAAAAAGAGAAAGAAGAGAAAGAGGATGGGGAAGAAAATAAAAAACAGTATCGTGTGTGCGTATGCGTGCATGTGCATGGGGTGGGGTGGGCTTTCTCTCTTTTCAATC
>VOQK01022070.1:1292-24729 GCA_015052645.1 Benitochromis conjunctus
TCGATGAAACGCGGCGTAGAAATGCACTTTCATTACGTCCCAAAATGATTAGCAAAACACAATCCAATATTTATTTGTATATTTTGAGAGCCGTATATGTTTTTACAATATTTTTTATGAAAAACTCAGGTTGGATGGTGGGTGACACTGACTTTGGCTTTGTGCTTGCGTCCTCAGTGGCTGTGTTCACTTGGGTGCATGCAACAAAAACTTTGGTTAGAAAAAAGAATTTTCCTTTCAGTTTGATACTAACAGAGAAAACATGCAGCAAGTGGTTGGATTTCCCTCAATTTACTGAAATTCTGAGTTACCTAAATTCCAGAAACAAGCTGGCTTTAGCTTCAGCTCCAAGCAGCAGATATTGTTTAAAGAAACAGTCGGCAGCAAAAAGATGAAGATAAATCGATGACAAACATTTTGCAGCTCGCTACATATATTCAATAAAATTCTTTCTCTAACTATGATGATTAAAAAAAATGTAAAAATGTCATTTCCAAAACTGATTTAGTTTTAAAATAAGGTAAATGTACTTTGTTATGATATATTTCACTGTAGATCATTGTCATTTTGAAGTGTCACTCGCCCTGGCATTATTATCTGTTGGTAACCCACAGATGACTGAACATGATGGTATGATATTAGAATAGTTTGTCTTGCTTTTTTGTTCTAATTTCTCGGTTTGTACTGTTGAAATGATTAGCAATCATTATAATCGCTGCATTTCCTCATCAGTGTTTGTATCTTCTCAGCTGATTTCAGTGTTTGCCCCCAGTGTGCAGTGACGCTTTCCTTCGCAGGGAGGCAGTGCTGTGTTATTCACACATTGATGGGAGCCACAAACAGGCTGGAAAGAGCCTGCATCCCAAAGACTGACAACAGATTGCTAATGTACAATATATAAACTCACAGATAATCACAAAGCTCCTAATTTTACAGAGAACCTCCTCTCCATCTGTGACCGACCAGCCCTGCTTTGCAACCTCTGAGCCCATCAACATGGCTGCTGAAGCAGTCCCAGTAGCTGGCCTTGTCAGCACAAGACTAGATGTATAATGGCATGCTACAGGTGAAATGTGCTGTATCTGAAGAAGAAAGTAGTTGATCTGCAGACTTATATCGCCGGCTGTTGTTTCTCTTCATGCGCAGAAAATAAAATCTGCAATATTGCAGAAGAGGAATGTAGAGAGAAGATCAGAGAAGAACATCAGTAATTTCTTTGGGAGACACAGGGAAAAAGAAAAGTTGGTGTACTGGATAAGAAGCTCATAGTATAAATGTTGTAAATACTGGGCCAAGCTACAGACAAAAAAACAGGTTGAAAAACAACAAATCAGACAGAGAAAAATAGACAGCTGGTCAGTCATTCAGACAGACAGTTATACGAGAGGGACATGCTTCATCATACGCCGACAGAAAGTCAAGACAGCCATTATGCTTATACTGAAGAGGCAGTCGCTCAGTCACTGACAGCAGTATATAATGCCACGCAGACAGAAACAATTCAGCAGGCCGACACACTGATCTCTGCACAAACTTGCAAGACAGGCAAGTAAACACTGTGCATCCCAGATCAGCTCATTTTAAAGGTGGCACAATCAGGCAAGCAGCAGCTGGGACCGGCCATCAGGGAAAAATGTGGGGCCGCGCTGCCCCAATATATCCATGCAACATTAATATTTCAAAATTGTTTTTCTGGGAATTTATAGTCCGGCTAGCTTGGGTTGTTGCCCTCCATCACACACAGTCACCTAATGTAGCAGTCGAGGTTTGAGCTTTTTGTGTAAGATAATGATTGTTTAGCAGTCACAAAAAGGAGACAGAGGCATACATTAGACAGTATCTATCTATCTGTCTGTCTGTCTGTCTATCTATCTATCTATCTATCTATCTATCTATCTATCTATCTATCTATCTATCTATCTATCTATCTATCTATCTATCTATCTATCTATCTATCCAGGTGTATTATGTCTATTAAAATGCAAGTTGACTCCATCCATGTTAATAAATCCTGCATTACAGCCAAACAAACTAAAAACAACTATATGAAGATGTCATATAAAGAGGAAGTATCACACAAGACTTTGCTCAAAATGAAAATTTCCTTTGATCTTTGTGTTGATTCGTGTATAACATATCTCATCTATTAACATGAAAAATAAAAGCAGTCAAAGCAACGAGGGAGGTGTTCTCAAACTGACTGTTTTGTCCAATTAATGAGTCAAAAATATTCAATTTACTGTCGCATATAACAAAGAAGAAAAAAACAACTTTGGAAACTTAAAAAAGACAATTTACGCTTAAAAATCAGTCCAGCGAAATAAATATCCAACAAAAGCATCCTGTCTGACTAACAGAGCGTCAGAGAGTGTCAGCTCTCCGTGTAAACACTGACTGGACAACATAATCTATATGCAGTTGTGGTCAGTGCGGTTTCCAATAAAGGAGAAGCAGCTGTGCGCCGTGACGCGCGCGCGAACACCGGGAGAGAAAGACAGAGGGGGGTGGGGGGAGGAGAAGGAGAGATAGGGCGCGCGACAGATCTCATCTCTCAAAATCAACCAGTTAGTATCACAAAACACAAGAAGCGCAGGTGATCTTCAAACGTTCCGCTGTTTGCTTCCACCTTCCAAACTGACTTTCGCAGCAAACTTCCGTCAGACGTCCAGCATGAGCGGAGGCAAACACCATGGATGTGCCACATGAGGCGGACCGGAGAAACTGAAACCACCGCTCAAAGTTTGCCCGTAGAAATCACTGTGACTCCGACTAAGCAAACAAACAACTTTATCCGTGTTTTTCTCAAACACATCACTTGTCGCCTGCCACTTGGGATTGCTTGGATTCCGCGGTGTGTCTTTATATGTTCAGCTGGGGAGACGCGTAGCTTTTCGGCGTGGTCCGCTAAAAGGAAGGTGACATGCAGGTTCTCAGCTGGACCATAGTTCTCCTGAGCCAGTGGATCCTACGGAAGGTGAGTTTACTGTCATACCGAGAAAGGGGACTAACCAATGTGTGTTCATCCACGGAGATTTAGATGATTTCGTAGAAAAACATCTGCACCTCTTCCTTTACAGGTCTAGTTTCCTAGAGATCACTCACCTGAGAAAATGATGCAAGCAATAACCTTTTACTATTTCCTTGTAAGAAATCGCATTTAAACTGTGTAAATCCTCCAGTTACTCTAACTTGGCTTAAAGTTATATCTTCAAAACACCAGTTTAGCCACGAAACATACAGCGGCACGTCTGTTTGGAGGCTTAATTTTGTTTTATTTGACTGCAGAAAGGGTATGGTGACTTTTGCCCGTCTGCAAAAGGCGCAGATTTCTGCTGTCTGAGCATTTCCCCCATTAAGAAGCCCCTCTCCTTATCTAGTTATCTATTTGTGCTCTTAGCAACTTCCTCTAATTTTCCTTCTGAAGTTAAACGCGCCCGTGGCTTCTTTTATTATCTCGTCATCGCTATGGCAAAGAGTTTGTGCGCCTAGTTTGGCTGCTGCTGCTGCTGCTGCTGTGTGTGGAAGAATATGCGCGTGCATGCACACGCGTGCTCAGTCGGCTGTGCGCATTATATTAGAGTTTCTTCTTTTTTATTCTTTACTCCGACTGTAATAATGCACAGACTTCCGCACATGACAGAGTACAATACAGTACAACAGAATATAATAGAAGGCTGGCTGTCCCAGCAGATACACAGCGTCTGTGCTCAGTGTGTCTTTGGCCTCAGCTAAATAAAAGAGAATAAAAACATGACCTTTCACCATATTCTTCCTCTTCTCCCTTTTCCCTACCTCCTTGCTCAATTTTGGGGTTTTCTTTCCAGTTTGGATCTTTTTTGATCACTATAATAAGCAGTTTAATGCATCTACAAATAGTTTTTTTTAATTAAAAAACTGTGAAACTGTTTAATCATTTTTGGAATTTTGAGAAAACATTTTAATTTGCTTTTTTTAATTATTATTTACGCCGCTTGATTTAAGTGACAAAGTGCATGAAGGGCTGAGAGGGCAGCTGGGTGAAAATCCTAGAGTTTCAACAGATTTGCCTCGTGGCCGACAATAACCAATATTCTCTCCAAGCAGAAAAACAAAAAGTGACTCAAAAGTGAGTGTGGGTTTTTGTGATTTTTTTAAAAGACATTTTGCTTCTGGCATATTGGGGTTAGGTTGTATTGTGACAGGTAATAGCCCCTGCACTTCTTTTGAAGATTGAATGCAAATCATTTCACCTGCCAAGTAGGAAAGCTAAGGCTCGTCGTGAGAGTGTCACTAGATTCAGGTATTAGGACTGACTTGGTAATAGATTAAATCGGCCATGCTTTTCTGTAATGTGCCATTTGAAATAGTTGCGGTAGAGACGAAGGAGCACAGAATCTTGTTTGTTTTCACCAACTGTGCCGTGTAGATGATACAGTAATTTGGCTGGCATAATATGACAAGTTGCCTCCTTGGGAGCACTATTAGGTTGAGGGATTAAGGAGTGACGAGCTAAAGGAGGCAGTGAAGAAGTGAAGGCAGGTGAAAAATTGGGTAAACAGCAAGGAGGCATGTGGGAAAAGAAAAGTCAGCAGAAGGAAAGAGAGGGCCACGCTAACCACACCTCTAACTTAATTTGACCACCTTTAATGGTCTATTAGAGTAACTTAAAGGGCTGTTTAAGTACACGTGTAAGTGCATAAGTGGGTTTGCAAGGGAAGACGGAGAGACAGAGCGAGAGAGACTCAGAATACTCGCAGGATACCTTAAACTCATTTGATGTTTTTTGACAGCATTTAAAATGTAAAACCTATTTTGTAGATCATCTCCATAATGCCTTTCAAATGAATTTGCTTTAATGTATTTGAATGGGTGGTTTCTCATATTCATGCTAAAAAAAGAAAAACCCAATAACACAGTTGCACTTCCTTCATAATATGTCCTCTGCTGCGATATTATAATTTTCTCCACCTTGTGCTTTGAAATGATAGCTACAGTAACAGCACTACAAAAGAAGAAAAGACGTGTGAAAAGCTTCTTTGCTGTTTTATGCTCCCTGTAGAAACAATAGCATTAGCCAGCATCTCAACCTGACAAAATCCTCTTATCTCCCCCATAAAACAACTAGCTATATACCCCAGGGATATTTCAGAAACTGAGTTGCTTTAATTTCATTATATATAGTCCAACTTCCTTTGCAGTCATGTCTCATGTATTCTGCATAGCTTTCCATGGTCTCCGTGAACGTGTGTGAGAAATGCAGCCGAGTATGTTTCCACGCCTCAAGTGCGTGCCTACATATTATTCACTTATTCGCACCATTGTGGGAGAAAAATCTGGGCTATCAGAAACAGCAGGATCAGTTGATTTTCCATCAGGGATTAAAGCAGGTGGTTGGTGGTTTCCTTCCCACTTGCTGTCTTTTTGTCCTTCCTTCTGGCTGTCTGCGGATCATCTGAACCGTCAAACAGACACGAGCCACCACTGGCCTGTAATCTGCACAAATTATACTCTCCATTTACAAAGCGATTAGATATGTAATCTGATAAAACACGATGGCTGAAGCAATCACATTACTGCTGTATCTGTTGCCTCTGAAATGATTCCCTGAGATCAAACAATTCTTTAACCTACAAAAATGGCACAGATTCATGCTGTATTTTAATTTCTTTAATTTCAGTTCTAACACGGTTTGCTTAAGGTCAACCAGTGATCCATTTTATTTCATTTGATTTCTCCTTTTTCGACAGCACCATGCCCCATTTTTGACAAACCATTACTTGTGAAATGAGTCATCCCTTGCTTGATGCAGTGAACAGTTACACCTCGGGCTTTGTATTAGCCTTAAGGAGAGGGAATTTAAATGTGCGAAGATTGATGTAAAATAAAACATTACATAGATTCTGCTTTGCATAAAACCACAATCATCATTGCTTAGCTGTCGGAGCTCACGCAAGACTGTAAATGCAAGCTTGATTGTATTTTGATCATTAAATTACTGCACTGTTTTTAACATTTTGCAGAGGTAAAGTTGGGTACTAACAACCTTAAAATCCCACTAGTGTTATGAAAACTCTAGATGATCCACTTATAACAAATGGAGGCAAGCAGCAGGCAGAAAATCACTATAATGGTGCCAAAATTAAATTACAAACAAAGTGTACAACCCTGTGTTTGGCAGGCAGCTCAGATACATGTGGAGTTACAAGAAAGGAAGCATTATGTGTGAAATTATTGATATGGCAATGGTATTATTTTTAAGATGCACGAAACGAGAAAGCCAGAACATACTGAAGACTGTGGAAAAAGCTGCTGCTCTTCTCACGGCTGAACAGGCCATTGCGGCTGTTTGGTTCTTTCCCTGTCAGAGCTTTCAGTTTCTGTTTGACATGCAGATAGAAAAGATGACCCTGGGTCAGGCTTTCAGTTACCTTTCGTGCACTGTGAATTCATTTTTTTCAGTGTTTTCTTCATCTTATTTAATCCAATTTTATTTCTATTGTCCCAAATCACAACAACAGCTGCCTCAAGGTGCTTGCAACCTTTGAAGCCAGTCTTTAAAATAATATTCAACTCTCAATGCTGATGATCATTAATTGTGGGCAAATATGTTCAGTAAGTAAGAGTTGTGATAATGACAACAGTCGTGCATGCATGTAATGAGCTTCAAATAAAGTGTTCAGTAAAAGCGCTCGTTAAAAAAAAGAAAAAGAAACAATCTTTTTTATGATGTTCTACTAGATTATTGTTGCACATGCATTAGTATTTAAGTAAGATTTTACTTTGGCTGAACCAGTTTTATCTGTACAATCAGTTAGTTTAAACAATATCAGTTAATCATATCTTTATTAACTGATCAGTTGTAGCCTGCAACTTTAAAGTAACTAGAGCTGTAAGTTACATATAATGAAGCAAGTCAAATGTAATGTGTAAAGTTGCACACAATGGAAATACTGCAGTACGAGTTCATCACAGAACAGCCCTGTAGTGAAAATACTCAGTTATATATCACTAAGGGTTTATTTTCACGTGACCGTTATTTTACTTCAGAATTTCTGTTTTTGTGTTGTTTCATGTAGTGGTCGTGTCCTCTGGTGAATTTGCATTCAAACTTGAAAGATTTCCAAGGCTTAATTAATTTCCCTGGTTCTATGTTTTCTGCCATTTTTAGTTGTGAGGATAAAAATATGGTCAAGCTTCTATTAGTTGCTGCTATTTCTAAGCACTGTAAGTGACACAGGGAAGTGATCCAGGTGTATTTCTTTAAATTCAAAGCATGTGTCTTAAAGCATGTGTCTTAAAAAAGCACAGGTTTCGTGTGAGTGTGAAAAAATCTAGTATGGAAGCTTTTGTTGATGTGTATTGAGCTGTAAATGGCACGTCACCTCATTTACTTACTCAGTGGCTTCATCCTGCTGGTCTGAAGCAGAACATGCAAACACACGTTTTTCAGCAGAAGAGAAATAGCAGTAAAATTTAGGGTTCCCTTAAAGCCCTAAAAACTATTTTTAAATACATTTTAAATCTGGACTTTTCTGAATATTTTGCATGTGCCAATCCTCTTTTACACGTCCTGTTTTACTTAAAACTAAACTATAATCGTGTTAATTTGTGAATTAAACACAATTTCAAAATTCACAAAGTTTTTTTTTTTTAATAGTTGTTAAACTCTCACTCTGATTGCCACCATCACAGTACAGTCTGTTTAACGATCACTAATAAGGTCAAAAGGTTCAGTCATTAAGAGCGAGAAAGCGGAATAAGTTTGAGTGATATTTGAATGAAACGTGAAACAATTTCCCTTTCTGTTTAGTTCATTTTTTTCTATTGTAGGTGAAACATTTACATTTTCTTTGCCTCATCGTTATCAGTAAAAGTATCAGTACCATGCAGTCTTGTATCACTTTAGTGTATGTGATGTGACAGTGCTAATTCTGCTAGCACTGTTAGAGTTTTCCACAAAAAAGAGAGAGGAAGAAAATAATATAGCATGTAGGTATTGGTAGTTAAATACAAATAAAGCTAAACTTTAGTTATTAATAAATGGAACAAATTGATAAGTTACTAAATAAAAAAAATAAAAAAAACACATAAAATCAGCAGAAAAGTTTCTATTTTATCCACTGCATCTTTAACCAAATGCTGGCCTGTTAGGCTGACTGGTGTCCTTACAGCTGTGCCTCCAGCATTGCTAAAAATACCAGCAAAGTGAAAATGCAGGACCCACCACCTGAAGCATTTGAACGTTTATAAGACTAATACATGCTGATGCAGTGACGTTAGTTGGGTTGTTTGTTCTTCTATCAAATTGAGCGCTTGTGCAACAACTGCATGTGTAAACTCACCAAAACCATCTGTTCACGCTTTTAATAGCACCATCCCCTGTAAAGATCAGATGAAATGTAACTTCACTCTGTGTGTATTTGCTCTGTGTTTATCTGCTGTTTTACATAGTTATTAAAAAAAAAAAAACATAAATGAAATTAAATAGGACAAGCTACTTATAATAAGAAACCAAAGCAGTTTTGCATGAAATAAGCGGGTTTCTCTGTTGAATTTTACAAACTAGCCTGCAGCTGTCAGAAGAGTCTTGCTTTGGTTTAGACTGACTGGGCTGTGAATGCCAGATGGTGGGCTTTCACATTACTGCAAATAACACTGGCAATCGGTTGAAGCTTTTATGTTGGAAAGAAACACATGGAAATCAGAGAGGCAGAAGCAGACAACTTGAATAAATTCCCCCTTTCGTGTCTCGCCTGGTCTCTATTGGTGCTTCAGGAAGCTCAAGTTAATAGAAAATGGTAAACACAATGTCTTTTGTATGGTAACAGTTTAAAGCATCATGGGAGATATGACAACATGTGTTTCCGTTGGTTTAATGTTTGGTGATTCACTATCTTCACTGACTCAGTGAAACATATCTTACTGTGTTCCTGTGTCAGTCTGAATTCAGCAAATGAGAGTTTAATCACTGAAAAAGGCTTCAGTGCTGCTGATTGCATGTACAGTTTTCTTTCATAAAACACTAATGGGGGGTTGGGTAGTTTATTCGGTAATGATTCACATCATTCTTTTGTATATAACATCACAATCTGCAAATTAACACAGTTGTTAAAAAATACTGTAGTTTTTTTTCCTCCTTAAATTATAGAAACTGTGTTGTTATGTTAAAAAAAAACCCCACAAGACCATTCAACCACTACTAAAAAAACATGAAGTTAATATGATTTTAAAAATGAAAATGAGTAAAATGTTATTTATATAGCATGTTTAAGAATAAATAACAAAAACGCTTAAACATTAAAACAAACAGTTACCCAAAAGCATGTTTAATAAAATGAGTTTTAGCTGGTTTTATATAATGGGCTGTTATTTTAAAATAAAATGTTATAGAGATGATGCATTTATTATTACTGCCTAATAAATGTAATAGACACAGCAGGACACAAGCTGATTTAAAGTGTCATCATATAAGTTCAGTGCAGTACGTATACTTTACATTTAGGTTAGGCTGGCGCAGCCCCTGAATCAAAGGGGTACGTGTACTTACAATCTAACTGTATCCCAAAAGAAGGCTGACATATAACATGGATTACAGTGGCAAAGGCATCGCTTTATTCATTCAGACCCTGGTGAGACACACAGCAACACACAGCGAGGCAGTAAGTGTTCCAACCAACATGTCACAGTGTAAGCTTTAAAATTAGCACAAAATATCCCTGACCTGTTGCTGGAAAAGTGACTTCTTGAGCTTCAGTGAAAACGCGGCCAAACAGAGAGAAGCAGAACACCGGGCTGCACATCAGACCATGCGACCCGGGTTTCACTGCCAGGATAATCTGGAGAAGAAGGCCTGTGGACAGCTGCTGCCTTAGCCCCAAGAGGGCCTCACGTCTCCCGACCCGAGCTACCGTCCAGCCTCCGATGCTGATCTTTGTGTAACTGCCAGCTTGAGTTGTGGAGGATGTGGCGATAATGGAGATAGCTAGAGGTTTTTGGTGTGCAACTGTGTTTCTTGTTCTATTTTCTGTCATTATCATTTTTGTTTTCTCACAGCTTTTTATAGTTGCTCAAAGTTTGTTTGGTCTGCATCTCCCTTCTGCTTTATACCCCAGTGAAGGTGAGAAGGATGAGGGCAGAGCGGGCAAAGCACATATGGAGGTCCGGGTCAAGATAACCACACCTGGTCTGTCTTGAACTGATCTCTAGCCACACTGCAGAACACACACTCACGCAGCATTTTAATTCATCCCCGCCTATCTCAATGGAAGGTCTACCATTAATACAATAGTATTGTGTATGACTCACCAAGCTATATAGAGCGACAGTGGAAAATTGCTCCTCCAGAGAAGTTGGTTGGTAGCTTAGAAAAAAAAAAGTGGGGGGGGTCTGAGGAGCTGATAACATCAATTTGAAAATATTCCTCGTAATCTGTTGGCTCTAAATATGTGCGACACAGACGTGCATGCAAAGAATGGACCTGAGATAAAATGAATTATGCCCAAACACTCCAATTCACAGCTGAGAGATGAAATTACGGAATGCAGGGAATAAGGCTTCATGATTGTTCCGTGTTGTCATCACCAACGTGGGCTTACACAAAGCTTATTTATCACACAGCAATTACCGCTGAGGTGTTACAGCTATGATGGCAGGGAGGAGAAAATGAGCACTTAGCTGAAGCCGATAAAGGGACACTACAGCTGGGTGTGTCGTGACCCTGTAACGCATCTGCCAAGAGGGCAGACATCCATCACTGCACGGAGTCCTGACCAGAGGAGAAGGGCAGCTGGAACTCCATCACTTTATCCATCACCTCCTTTTTTTTTTCTAATGGTGACTTTAATTCAGAGTGAGACCAAAATGTTTGAGTGCATTCTTTTAAATATTGAGGTAGATTTTTTTTAGGAGTTACCTTTTCCTGGTATAGATGCTGTTTGGTCAGATTTGTATTTTTATTATTTATTAAGATAGTCCCCGTTTTAGAACATCTGCCAGTTTTTTTGCCGGGTTATAAAGACAAAGTCTTTGTTTGTCTTGCTTATTTTTAGCCATGCTAGCAGTCAATCCACCACTTTGCTGCGAACTAAAATAGCTCAGCAACTATTAGATGGATTGCTATGACATTTTGTACAGACATTTGTGGTTCCGATAGGATGTATCCTAAAGACTTTGTTGATCCCCTGACCTTTCTTTAAGCACTGTCATGAGGCTGACATTTTCTTTTTTAATGCAATATCTCAACTATAGGATAGATTACCATGAAATACACACAATAATATCATTATAAGGATGAAATATTACCACTTTAGTGATTATATAACCTCCCTTAAAGCTCCACATCAGCTCAATAAGTTAATTTGATCAATACTTTGAATTATGACCAAGTGAAACTAGTGATATTCCCATCAGTCCCAACTGTGTCTTGTATTTATATTGAGAATAAGCATGTTGCTAATATTCTAACATGGGAGTTTGCCCAACCAGTCTACATGTGTTTTATGGGTGCTTCAGGACTATGGGGTGTCTGGCCCATTGCTACGGGCCATTCGATCCTTATACAACCGTTGCAAGAGCTTGGTCCACATAGCTGGCAATAAGTCGGACTCGTTCCTGGTGGGTGATGGGGTCCGATTCTGTTCGTAATTTTTATGGACAGAATTTCTAGGCGTAGCCAAGTGGAGGAAGGCTTTAACTTGGGTGGTCTCAGAATCTCATCTCTGCTTTTTGCAGATGATGTGGTTCTGTTGGCTTCATCGGGTGATGGCCTCCAGCTCGCACTGGAACAGTTCGTAGCTGAGTGTGAAGCGGTGGGAATGAGAATCAGCACCTCCAAATCCGAGGCCATGGTCCTCAGCCGGAAAAGGGTGGAGTGCCAACGAGTTCCTGCCCCAAGTGGAGGAGTTTAAGTGTCTCGGGGTCTTGTTCACGAGTGACGGGAGAAGGGAGCGGGAGATCAACAGGCAGATTGGTGCTGCGGCTGCAGTGATGCGGACGCTGCACCAGTCTGTTGTGGTGAAGAGAGAGCTGAGTGTAAAAGCGAAGCTCTCAATTTATTTAGAAGATGGATGGATGGATGGATGAATGGATGGATGGAAATAGTAAACAAGGTAAACATTAGCTATGAAGCATCAGCATCTTATTGTTGTATGGTATAAGTTAAACCCATAGATACCACAAAAGATGGATTTAAATCTGAAAAGTTCTTTTTAATGGCCAGCAGGGGGCGACTCTACTGGTTGCAAAAAGATGTTTGGTTGTAGAGAAAGCTACAGGAAAACGACCCTCAGTTCTTTTGGTCAACGACCTCACTGAACGCTTTGCTGAAGAGTTTATCATTGATTGATGGGAAGCATGTTTTTGTTTGTTTGCTTTTTAGTAATGTATTCTGCTGTTGTTTTTCCTGAATCTCCGCTGGGGTTTAGTTGTTGTTGTCCTCTTTTGCATGGCTTAATAAAATAAAGCAGCAGAGGGAGATTCTAGGTGAAGTGGTCAGCCCTACTTTGGATCGGTCTACTCGTGTTGCTCCACTTTGAGAGGTCCCCAGTCATCTTTGCGATGTGAGCAGCGTGTTAATCTCTCTCTCCCTCGCTCTCTTTTTCCTGGCTGCAAGGAGCAGAGTCGAGCTTTGGAAATAGATCACATCAGAAGGGACGCTTGGCTCCTGATGATGGGCACTGTGTTTGTTTCATACATGCATGATGAGTAGCTCAGCTCTCGGCGGGGGCCACCAGTTATGGCATAACGCTCAGCTCCCCCTGGGAGAAAACACATGCTGTGCTTCATACTTTTGCTATTTGATACAGCAGTGTGTGTTCACGTGTGTTTACTGGTGCGAGAAACAACCATGTGAACTGAACACGAGCTCACACGGAGCAGTGAGACAACACGCAGAATCTTAAGACGATGACAGATTGTGCAAGTGTGTGTGCGTGCGTGTGTCTGTTTGTGTGTGTGTGTCAATGTGTGGCAGTTTGCGTCCACAGTTTCTAACTACCTTTATTAATACACTAAACAAGCACTTTAGTGGGAACACCTGTGCTGCATTTTGCAATGACAGTTTTATATACATTTTCAGTTTTTGTTGACTTTGTCAGAAACGTGATAATTCTAGGTCGTGCTTATTAATGAGGTCATAAACTGCTCTGTATTTCATTGAAAAGTGTTGCTTATATTTTGCTTCTCTTGTAATCTCTCGTGAAGTGGACAAAATATCTAAATAATGCAGCACATTCCTCGCAAAGTGTGCACCTCATTTTTCCTTTTTTTATACATGTGCAAAATATTTGTTTATGAATATCACGCACCTGTAGCAGTTAGGTGGTATGATTGAGCCCTGGGTATTCACGGCATCTTATGATTAATAGTAACACACCTGGGGGAGATATATAGAATAGGATTTAGTAATGAAATATTCAAGCGTTATCCAAGCGACACCAAATATCATAACTCATGGTGCAGATGGCAGAGAATGCTCAGGGTCAGCTCAGTGTGAGGACCCTGCCTCACATGAGACCGTGGAGGAGGGATTAGTTTTTTATCATTTTTTAATATCGCAAGCACAGCTTGTAATGCATTAATTCAGACAAGCATTGAATTTATTGGAGAAGGGAGGCAGGATGAGATGGGGAAAAAAGACATAGGTAACCCAGCTGGATTGGTGACCCCTTTGGTAAGCCTCAGTGTGCATCGAGACTCACAGTATCTTAATAAATAAAAGATCACGCAGTGGACATATAAGCTGAAGGGTTTGATGTTATGTTTTTTAAGAAGATGTGTAATAATGTAGCCCTGTAATCTTGCATTCTCTTTTAGTCCGTGCAGGATTTTTGGAGCTATACAGGATATATTATTAGATACACTTTTCACGTGTTTTTTGGGTTTTTTTATTTGTTTGCTTGTTTTTGTTGTTCTTTGGGGTGTTTTTCCTTTTTATTTGTTTCCTGCACATTGTTCTGCCATGTCAAATCTTTCTTTATATATTGTTCCCTGAACTCAAGCTTAATGGAGTGGTCAGGAGATTTCAGTGAAGAAGCGAGCACTCCGCAAAGACCATTTGGTCACAGATCCCTCGCGCCTCTCTCAGTCCATTTCCCTGTCTTTCGCTCTGGCTGTCTTTCATCTTACACCTCTCTCACCTGCACCTGTCAAAACCTTCACAATTGAGCTTCTATCTTCCACTTCATTGTGCCATTTCTCCTCTTGCAAGCTCTTTCCACTTCCTTGTCTTCCCTGCTCCAACACCTTGATACTGGTCATGCCCGGCCTGCGACTAATTTTCCCAGTGTGTCTGATTAAAACGTAGCCATGGAAGAAATAAAATATGTCGAGAGAATTTCATAGTTTTGGCTTCCAGGTTCTCGTGTTCTGGTATTTTGTGCTGGGAGATGGAATTTGGGGTTTACTTTTTCCTTATTTTCTCTCCTGTTGGTTTCTGGCTTCAGTCACCATGTTTTTCTCTGGGTGTTTCTGGATCGAGACGTGGCAGTTCTTGCTGCTGAATTATATAAAATCTCTGCTTGGTTTTTAGTTAATTAGCCCGAGCAACGAAGAAGCAGGGGGCACGGGGAGATTGATGGCAAGAGGAAAGAAATGGTCTGTGTGGAGGCGGCGAGGGTAGCCTTTCCCTCCTTTAACTTAGTCCAAGTTGGCCCAAAGGAGACTGCTGTGGAGGGAGTCTAGGTCAGGGGTAAAGAAGGAGAGGAGTGAAGAGCAAACTGAACTTGAGGCTGTGTGGGCAGAAGGAAACATCAGAAAATCATCTCACATCTTAACTGCCCTCACATCGGCAACATTTTAATATACTCCTTATGCAGAGCTTAACTGTCAGCATGTGTTGGAGGACCTTGACATGCATTTTACCACTCTGTGCTTTTAATGCTATTATAGGTTCTGAACAAGAGAACGATGCATAATGTAGCTCTCAGGGAGGAAGTAACCTCGTAGAACCAGTCAGCACATATTGTTCTCATAAAGCTTGTGGTATGTTTGTTTTCACTATTAGCTGGTGTACGAAATCTTCTCAGTAAGAACAAAATCCACTTTTTAAAATGCCTGAGAGGAGAAATGCCTGACACAGTGGGCTGCGATTATTTCTTCATTAATCTGAAGTTAATTGGAGACATCTTGAATTCGTGTATCTGGAATGAGCGCTGGATTTTATTTTAATTTTTTTTTTCAGGAAAAATCGTACCATGAGCATCAGATTTACAGTGCTTGCCTTTTGACTTCTTTAGCAGTTCCTACACATTTTCATCCCGGACTGTAATATAATGCTGTCCTGTCACCCCCCTGTTATGTTCAAAGTTGCAATATTAGTGGCCAGAGATAACGGTACAATTTTACTGCAAAGTTGGAGGGAACGTGGCGGCATAAGTAGGAGGTTTCTCAGCCAGAAAACAGATTTTCATTTTTTGTTTTTTGTTTTTTTAAATACATTTTACCTTCTAATGTCACTCCATTTTTTTTCGTTGTGCCTTGGCTTCCATTTGCTGGTTAGTTTTAGGCACTAAGAGGTAATTGGTTGGGTTAGAAAAAAAAGCTGTGGTAAGAACAAGTGGACCTCTTATGAATAAATGAACCACACCGGCATCTTTGACATAACTGCTTTACTTTACAGAATGACAATGGACTGGTAGCGCTAAAGCAGCGGTATTCAGAGAAAATTCCCTCAAACAAATGTCCGCAATGTCATTCATGGAATTCATTCATGCACACATACTTGTCCTTTTATATTTATATTTATACCCATATCGCTATATTTATCTATCAATATCTCTGTTTCTACACTCATTTTATATGAGTGTTTGATGTTTGTTGTATATTTGCTGCTATGACAACTCAAATTCCCTCTGAGATTAATAAAGTCTCTCTGATTCTGGTTCTGATTCATATTCAGTGGCTCTTCTGTGTACATACATTACAATGACTACCATAAAGACAAAGGAAAACACTGCACCAATTAAAATAACTCTGCCATAAATATAAAAAAAATAGAAATGTTCAGTCAAAATCTAATAATAATAGTTCTGTGTTTGTAAAGGTGGGCCTCGGGGTACAGCTCTAGCTTCTCAGGTAATAAGAGATCTGATATTTAAATTTTGCTGAGTCATAAATGTTTTAGCAGATTATCTTTCATGTAAATCCTTTAAATCTTTGTGATGTTTAAGGTCTTATATAGGAAACTGTCCAGTCGTATTACACCGGACTACGCTGGTTGATAAGCACTTAAAGCATCCACGCTTTACACTTTAATATTAAAAGCAACCTTTTGTGGTTGTCCTACTAAAAATAACGATGTAAACTAATGATGCAGCCTCTCTTAAAGATCACTACTCAATGGTAGTGAGACTGTTTGTTCTGTTTTCAATCAGTATATTTAAGCAAACGTGGATAAAGCTCCTAATGGGAATAAATGTTCCGGGACAATTATCAACTTGTGGGGAGATTTTCATCATAATCAATTAATTCCTACATGATCATGTCATCCACATTAGCTGTGCAACTCGCTAATGTGCTTTCCTGTTGTCGTAAGAATGTTGCTATAAAAGAACAAAAAGTGAACACACTTCAGTTATGTTTAGCAGAGCTTTGACACTTTTGCTCACTTGTGCAGCCAGTAAGAGATAATTTGGTGCACTTGACTCATCAGTGAGACGTTTTAAAGTTTGCCGAAGCGGCTCTAGGAAGTAGATATAAATACACATGCTTTGTTTTAGTCCAGCTTGGCGGGAATTATGCAAAATGTTTCACACGGTGACGTAGATAAGCAATGAGAGAAATCTCCGGCCTGCCAAAAAGTTTACTGTAGGTGTTTTCTGTGGGAGAGAATAACTGCAGGGACTTTGGGCTTTGTAACACTGCACACATTTGACATGCTGAAACAGCTATGAAGTACACGCAAAGGCTTGATATGTCTGCTTTAACACCGAGACCAATTAGATGACAAAAAACACATCAACACTTTAGATTTAGATTCAATGGAGGGAACCTCAGATTCTGGCATTAATGGAGGTAGGTGGGACTGTAGCACCCATCGCTCACAGCACCAAAAGCAATCATAAAGAATGACTGATCTGTTTCCTGATCAAAAAGGTGCAGATGGAATCGGTTTCCTAAAGCCTCAGTGCACTCTGCTCAGCAGATGTCACCCTCCCCTCGGCAAACACTTGGACAAACCCCAACCTGCTTGTAGCGACATGACCAGTCAGTGACAGTGACATAATATGGCACCTAGAGAACCAGACAGACAGAGAATGAGTTCTAGGAAGTGATAAAGAGACAAATGAAGAAACAGAATCATATGTCCCACCAGCGAGAGGCTGCAGAGAGCTGTGCTTCAATAAGTTCAGCTGGAGGAGAGCACGAACAATACGATGCAGCAGCAACAAGGAGGACAACAGCAGGATGCTATCCCTGAAGGACCGAGCAGGAGATTGCTGACCACACTCTTGTTTCTCTGCCTCTGACTTTGGGAAAGCAAATTGCAAACAGCATAACCTTAAACTCCCAGTGCATGTCTGCTGTAGAGAAATATGTTGCATGAGTGAATGCATGAAGTTCAACTGACTAGAGTTTAGGGATGAAAAGACAGTCATCGCTTGGGTGAGCTGAGCTAATATGCACCTTCTTTGATCCAGCTGATTCATCCTGTTTTCAGTGCAGGACTTTATAAATCTTCTGAGTTTCATTATGTTTTTGTAGCAAATATCTCAGAAAACAAAGCGCATCAACCGTGGACAGGAGACTGAAGATTAGATTTAATTTGGTAATTAAAAAATAAAAATGTTTATACCAAATGATACATGCCCAGTTCTCTGCTGATTACACTGAAATATTATTTAGAGAATGAACCAATCCTTAGTGTCGTAATGTGAACAATACGTAATGCATAACACGCATAATAATATAATCTGTCTACAGGAACACTGAATAAGCTGAGTCACTGCAATTCATTTTTATTAACTGAATAGCTGCTGAACTCCATCAGGCAGTCTACATAATAAATTATAAGAAGACTGCATTTGCACGTAGAAAATTTCTCACATAAAATAACAACCCATTTATAAAAATAAGAAGATATAAATAGCTTTGAAAGCTTTGCTTAAACACCTCTGTTCAGCTCATTCATCACAAGTTTTTTTCCCCCACAAAAATAAAGTCCTCGTGCCTCAAAATGGATTGGATGGCACGCCACACCTTTACCTTAAGTATGCGCAGGTCTATGAACGTTCATGTTGTTCTCCACCCTTGTTGCCACCAACCACTCCACTGTAAAACACCTAGAAAGTGATACTGAAGAAGACGAGGCATGCCTGTGTGTCAGACTGGAAATGTATTTAATGTAACACAGCGATGTCATGTCCGGCTAGGCAACACAAGTCTTCTGCTCGATTACTTTTTTAAACAGTGAACGTTATTTTGTTTAAGTCTTTAATCAACACTTGTGATCGACAGCTACACCCCACATGTTTTGAGTTGGTTCTTTAGGTGTGTAATTAGCAAGATTTTTGAGATTTGAGTGGGTGAGATCGTGTGAGATTTGCCACTGTCGCCCTTGAGATCGGCGGCCCACACCAAAAGCGATGTCACAGCTAGGGATGTTTCTGACTGCTGGCTGTTTAAACGAGAGAGACAAAATTAGGCCAGGCCTTGTCTAAAAGACAGAAACACCTCAGAAAACATTTAAAACTGAGCACGCTTCAAACGGGCAACGTTCAACATCGGCCAGACAAATATTTTGTGTGTATTTTAGGAGCTACGTGAAATTGTTAACCATGATCCACGTTAATCAAGTGTTGCTGAAACATGCACCACCTTGTGCCATCAGCAGCAACAGCGTGGCCTTGGTTTCTTGGCGTGTTTTCACACCTGTAGGTTGTTCACTTTGGTCCAAATCAGTTTCTGTGTTTGTGAACTTGTAGCTTTTCCCTGTGGTTTGGTTGTGAAGGTAAATCCAAGCAAACCAAACTGCATCACTGCAGGAACAACAAAAGTAAATACACGAGGAAGGTGCTGTGTTCCAGGACTGTTGGAGAACATGGAGAATTTACGATCATTTCACAGCTGGTTGTTAGCACGTACGGACCTTTGCACATCTATAGTACTTTGCCACATTGACAATACAAAGCTTACACAGCTATGGGAGGCTTTTAGCTCAAATTTGCATTGTATGCCTGATATTTGGTTCGGAACGAGGTCGGATCACAGACCAGCATACGTTTAAGGTTGTTACACTGTTAGAATATCAAACTCAGCACCTATACTCGATACACTTTTCAATACCATTAAAAGACTAGAACAATACAAACAATAACATTAAGAACAAAACTACTTTAAACTTGTCTGAAGCAGGGCAAAATTATAGATTAAGGAAACTAAATATTTGAAGTTTTCCCACAGATAGTGTAAAAAAGGCAGTATTAGTAGGTTGACTGAGGGAGTGTTTTATACTACAGTTCATTGCTGATCAAACAGAGTTGGTAAGGTGGACTGCCACTGTTGTTGTTCAGTTGTTGGCAGAGTTTTCTCACCCTTAATCTGGGACTTTATGAGAAACATAACACTTATTAGATGACTGGCTTCTTTAGTTAAACTAACGCTGTCTATTAACGTTATCTAGCTCCCACATTAACACTATAGTTTTACTACAGGTCATAAGTGCTAGCTGCTACCTAAACAATAAGTTAACAGATAGCGGATAGACGGGTTAATATTCACGTTAACTCTTTAAACTGACCTCATTAAGTGTTGTTCGGTGTTCTGAACCTGCTCCTGTTCATTTGTTATCCCGCCAGTGAGGGTTGTGTGAAGTTGTGCATCAGTTGAAAGAGGCAAAGCATGTATTGTTGGCATCGATGCCGTTACAAAGTTTTAGCATCCATTGGTGAATATTTAATTTTTACAATCTTATTTAGGTCACAGCAGCACTGCGTGAACATTCGTGTCTTCCTGTTGTCCTTTACCACCTCTCTTACCTCCTCCTCCTCTCAGCATCGGTGTCATCCCGACTCTACTTGTTTTGCAGGTATTCATTTCCTTTACATTTTTTTCTCTGTCACTCTGTGCTCGGATGTTTTTGCACACTAGAGATAAGGAGGCCAGGGTGAACTCATGTCTTGCTACATCAGACACCAAAGTACTGTGAGGCCAGCCGTGCGTCCTGATGACCTGCTGAACCACATAAATCACACGCATGCACACACAAGGACAGAAAGAAATTGATTAAAAAGATATCTGTGAGAGATTGACCGCCCTGTTGCCTTGTAAAGCAAAGTGTATATAAAAAAAAAGAAAGGAAAAAAGAAACATAGTACTATATATATGTACCTGTGCAGTAGTCTGGTATCGAAAAGTGCTGTGCGAGACCTTGAATGAGTAAAACCCTGACTTCTGGAGCACCACAATTTACGACGGGGTTTACTAGATGAACATCATTCTCATGACGAGGACTTAACCTTAAAGTAACATCAAAAATGACACATCCACAAATTTTGCTCTAGTGTAATTGTGTACCTCAAGGTTTATAACATCTAACAAAATCTCATCAGGCAAAGCAATTTCTGTTGAACTAGATGGACATTATTTGAAGATAGCAACATCCACTAAATAGAGATTAAAATGAGATTTACAAATGAATGCAGCTGATGAATGTTTTTGTGTAATTTCCTCGGATGTTTAATCCATGAGGTCAGTGCTTCTCACTAGCCTCTGCTGCACCACCCATTTCAATTGTATAAATCACATTCCTCCCCCATCTTTTTCCATTTTTATACCAGATGCACTCCCAGGTCTAGTTATGATCTTTCACAGGGCGCAGCATTAAAATTTTATGCGTTCTTAAATAATCCGTGTGTCGTAGACCATGTTAACATTTTTCCGCAGCGCCTAACTAAACACCTCTGCTGCCTTTACACAGATTGCACGCACGGTGATTTCTATTTTTGCAAGAATTGATTTTCATCTGTGATAACAAATGTTCTTTGTTGGGATATCTACCCACCCTCCTATTTTCATTTAGAACATCTGATGTAGCAAAGATTAGATTCTGTTGCCAAATGGTTTAGTTAATGATTTCATTCTTGTTTCTTTATTGAGACATCAGACCCCACTGTCTCCTTTCCATTCACATTTCCCGTGTTGCAGAGATTACATTCTGTTGCCAAATAATTTCATACGTGTTTTATAGATCAGATTGAATGTCATGTCAGATAAAGAGATGTCAATTCTTAGAGTCTTAGTATTGTATGTTCAACCAACATTAAATATGTGCTGTGCTATTTATCTTCTTCTTCTTCCTTTTACCACCAGCTAGGAAATTATTTGTCATTCAGCTGATCAAATGAAAGGAGTTCCAGTACTTTGGAGAAATCCATCTGATCAGAGTTAAAATAAGATGTGTTGATTCGTGGAAACATAAAAAAAATAGAAATGGGTTAACACTGTTCATGATGTAATTTGTTAAATTTTGTTGGAAGCTTTTAAAATGAGTAGAGATGCTGTTAAATATCAACTTAACCAACTCAAAAGCTCCTGGTTGCTTTATTCAAAGTGCTGCTTCGATAAAGTCGTCTGTATAAAAATAGCTGGTTCTCAGTTGATCGGCAGTGACTCACTTAGCTCACGGTTTTATCTGTGATACGTGTCTTTAATTTAAATTCAGCCTTTTTCTCTGTATTCCTCATGACTGTACTTTGTTTTATCGATGCTGTTTCCTATGTGCCCTCTGAATGAGTCATGAAGAAATATACGCTCACCTGCCACTTTATTAGGCACACCTGTTCAACCGCTCATTAACAAAAATATCTAATCAGCTAATCACACCACAGCAACTCGGTGAATTCACAAATGGCCAAGACCCCTGCTGAAGTTGAAATTGAACCTCAGAATGGGGGGAAAAGGTGATTTAAGCGACTCAGAACATGGTGCTGCTAGACGAGCTGGTCTGAATTCAGAAAATGTTGATTTTCTGGGATTTTCCAGCACAATTTCTGTCTGCTAAGAACTGAAATCTGAGGCTACAGTTTGCGCAGGCTCATTTAATTGGACAATAGAAGATTGGTTTGGTTTGGTGAGTCTCGATCTCTGCTGTGAGACTGGCCGTGTGGCATAAACCACATGAAAGCATGGATCCATCCTGCCCTGTATCAACAGTTTAGACTGCTGCTGGTGGTGGATTTGTGTGGGAGATGTTTTCTGTTTACCCTCTGAGCCCCTTGATACTAAGCGAGAATTGTTTAAAAGCTACAGTCTACCTGAGGATTGTAGTTGGCCATGTCAGTCCTGATGGCTGCTTCCAGCAGGATAACACAACATATCACAAAGCTCAGATCATCTCAAACTTGTTTCTCGAACATGAATCGATTGTACTTGAATGGTCTCCACAGATCTAAATCCAATAAAGCATCTTGTGGAGCCTTTGGTGGAATGGGAGATTCACATCATTCACATCATGGATGTACAGCCAGCAAATCTCCAGCAACCCTGTGATGTTGTCATGTCAACACTGCACCTTCTTCAAACTCTGCCATGAAGAATTAAGGCAGTTCTGAAGGCAAACAGGGGTCCAACCCAGTACTACTGTACCAAGGTGTACCTAGTAACACAGGCAGCAGTGACTGTATGTATTTAATTATATTTTAAATCACAAGGTTGAAAAATGTATGCCATGTATATTCTTCATCAAATCTGAATCACTAAAAAAATACATATTGTTAAAGGAAACCTTTCCTGGAACTTTTTTCTTTTTTGTTTTTGTTATTAGGACGTTAAAGTCAGAGTAACTGAGGCTTTGCTTTACTTTTTACAGTACAGGGCAAAAAGTATAACCAATAATCATAGATAGTATTAGTTCCTACTGACAGTTAATTACTAGATCTTATTTTAAAACACTAGTTTTAGAAGAACTTAAAATCAAAGTCTGTATTTCAAAAAGCGAGAAAAAGATGCGGGTTCAATTTTGACATGTATTTTCAATTTTATAATTTTTTAACATCAAAGCAAAAGGTTGAGATGGTGCACCAGCAGTGGCGTTCCCTTTTGAAAAATACAAACTCCACGCTCAGTTTCATGTTGAAGACTTCTCACTGCTTCACACTATTCCGGTATAACGCATGCAGCAGTTTGTAAACGCCGCTCGATGAATTTAAGTTGGCTGCACTTTTGTTGTAATTTAAATTGATGTGGATTTATAATAATTCTGGCGCTCTCAAGAAGCCTCAGTTTTCCGTTAGCAGTTAATTGGGGATGGCCCAACAGGAATGTGAACAGCTTTACCAAGACCACAAACGAATGTGTAAATAAAGAGCGGCTGGCGGGCTGTATTGACTTGAGGGTGTATTGGCAAAGCTAACAGACTGTGTTAGATTGGTTTGTTTGTGGGTTAAACGCTCCCTTGACATCAAACCAACTGAAATGAGACAATCTTGTTGCCTTTTAGAGCTCTTCCAAGGACACTGTAAAG